>JANSVA010000007.1:32174814-32189425 GCA_025504915.1 Erythroxylum reticulatum | reverse complement strand
TTCGTTACATGAATAGTTGCACCAGTGTCTAACCACCATGAATTAGGAGGAACATCAACTAGATTTGATTCAAAATAGACAAAGATTAGAGGTATACCTTTCCTCTTTGCCAACCAATTCTTAAACTTTACACAGTCACGCTGCCTATGCCCATGTTCTTGACAAAAGTTGGAGATTCCATTAAAAAGAGGCTTAGGCTTAGCACCAAAACTCTCACCAGGGTCACAAGGTAAAACAGGTTTATCATTCCCCTTCTTCTTAAACTGAGGCTTACCCTGTTTGTTTCTATAAACTTTCTTCTTGTCACCACTCTTGTGAGAAGTGTGATGAATACTATGAGACTTTCCCTTCTTTATAGTATGCTCCTCTTGAATAAGAATGGAAATCAACTTATCAATGCTCCATTCATCTTTCTAAGCATGATAGGTAGTCCTGAGAACATCAAAGTCAGATGGAAGAGATTCAAACACCTGCCAGATCAGATAATCCTCTCCCAGCACAACTTTCATGGCCTTCAACTTGTTATACCAGTTCACAAGCTTCATAACACATTTACGAACACCACTCATACCATCATACTTGGTCTTAGACAGTAAAGACAAGTAATTAGACTTTTCAGTCTTATCAAACTTTTGGAATATTTCACCAACAATGTTCTCCATTGTGTACTTCATGGTCATCAAATAGACCTCATTAGAATGAACCCATTTATCATATTTAGCTTTATTTGCAGCGGAAGTCTCAGCAGTGGGTTATGCAGGCTCATCCTCAAGAAGAGCAACATCAATATTAGAAATCGCCAAAAAAAGGTTCAAAGATTCAAGCTAGTCCTCATAATTGGTCCCATTCAGCTTAGTCAAAGAATTCAAACGTGGGAACTGATACAAAGCAGGGAGATTTAGCAAATGTATCAATAACTAGCAAAATTAGGTGAACAACACAGCTGGGTTCTCATGGAATTGCAATCCTGCCTAAGGGTCCCGAATTACAACACAGATCACCCAGAACATTAAATTATGCCCTAAAGCTAATATCGATAGGATACTGAAAACTTAAAGACATAATTCAATGAATTAAACAAAACATTAAAAATCACATTGATAAAGACAAACCGATAGGATTGGTGCATCATTAACATAGTATCTAATGTATGCCCAATAACATCACAATAGTATTTTGTAATAATTGGTCTCACGATAGGCGTGCTCATAATTACACAAAGTGAATGACAATAGTCCAATAACACATCCCAAGATTGCCCCATAGGTTCCAGTTAGCACCATAATTATAAAATTAACCATATTAATCATATAATATAACATTATATGCATAAACTACATCCAAAATTAATTTTGGTGCATAACTACATTAACATTGAGAGTACACAAGACTCCACAAGCCCACAAAATACTAGAAATAAGTACAAAAATTTTCAAGATAAAATTCAGAGAGTACAATATATTTTTATTAATGTTAAATTCGGGAAAAATAATAATAAATATTTCCATTATTCAAAAAATTGCAAAAAATACCATAAAGTAGAACTAGGTAAGTGGAGCAAACAGGAAAAATTTAGGAAAAAACGGCCAAGAAAGCTGTCCGCACGGGCCTCCACACACCACCGTTGCAGGTGGGGAAGAGCCAACCAGGTCGGGCTGCGTCTTCTTCACCTGGTTCGCCACCCGATTCAAAAAATGGTGATATCTTTCTTAATTTTGATCTATTTTTAATGAAATTGGTGTCGTTAGATTCAGAATTTAACAATTTATCAAAGCTCTCAATCAATTTCATGAAAAAAAAGCTACTGAAAAGGTTCCAAAAAAAATTTGAAAATAAAACGATTTTTGAAAAGGGATGGTTTGGTTTGGTTCGAGTTCTGGGTTTTTAAAGAACAAACAGAAAATTCAACATACTTACCATACGATTTAACACCAAATCGAAACAAATCATCAACAACAAAATAGATTCCAAAGAAAACAATTAACAAAATCGAAAACCCCAAATTTTATTAAAATAAACATCTCGAAAATTACCCAAAATTAGTAGTCACAATTAGGGTTAATAAAGCTCTGATACAAATTGAAGAAAAATCAACACGAAATTATAGATTAATTTCGTAATTAATCAATTTTTTTTTTGTAGAAAGTAACATTTGTAATTAATCAATACAATTAGATTAACCCTATAATTGCAACATGCTATATTTAAGAATTGGATAGACAAATACCTAGAAATTGAGGAATAACTGAGTCTACTGTTGTTTTCTGTAAAACAAAGTGACAGAGATACAAAGATTTAACTACTGCCATTCTAAACCCTGATTGGAAACTCATACAGTTCTCCAATAGGGCGACTGTATTTAAGGTTGGTTAGCAGTAAGACTCTTGTGTACTGCAAAACATGGGCCAAGCCTACCCATTATAACAAGCCCATGAACACAGGTCCAATGACACATATGAGAGAAGTACCATTGACATCTAATTAATCGAAATTTGTACAAAATTATGTTTATTATGCTAATCCACAAAATTATGATAAAATACTATCACTGTCCTCCCACACGCATGTTATCGGTGCCACCGGTGATGAAAGCGTCGTTTTGCGAGGCCAAGTCGGTGACGATAGCTGTTGAGTTGAAAATACTACTGAGAACAACAGATATGCCTGATCCAATGCATGAGTGTGTATTTCAGTGCACCAGGTCATTACTCGACGCCAATCTCGAGAAGAGACCGAATCCTTCTTGTATTGCTATGTCTCTCAAGAAGGTACATAAAATCTTGTGAAATGTTCCAATGCTTTATCAGAGGAAGGAAAAATTGTAAATTTAGAGATACCCATTTTCGAACAGGATTGAAATCACTGTAAAGTTGTCTTCTTTATCCTAAACTCCTTCATATATTTTTTGTTTTAGGAGTTTGACGGTGTTTATGGTCCTACATGGCACTGCATTATTGGGAAGAGTTTGGGGTCCTTCGTCACTCACTCGAGTGGTGGATTTATGTACTTTTTAGTGGACAACCTCTGTTTTCTCATCTTCAAGATAAAGGTTCGACCATTATCTAACACTAATGCTTAACACAAAACTAAACACTAATGCTTAGAAGCAAAACCTTCATTTCTATGCTGTTTGAAGTTCTAAGCTTACTTTTATGCTTATGTAGCTTCATAATGTTCATGAGTGTATCATTCTGAATCAGGGTTTCGATTATGGAAGGACAAGTCAAGTAAGAATTAAAGAATTGAGTCTATAATACCAATATCTTGAGATTTAGAAATGAGATAAAGTTGTCTTCTTACAATACCAATCTTTAATCTTGTTTGATATATGGCCTATGATACCTTCCTTTGGAAGTCTAAAAATGGGTATTTTGATCACAATGCTTACAATAAAATAAAAATTTTAAGTTTTATTATGTGAGAATATTTAAATATGAGTTCGATAAGATATAATTTAATTTATTAACTTAGATTATTTTTATCCAGTTTTTTATAATTAAGTCAAAAGTTGGGTTCTAACCCTTTTATCCATCCTTTTATCCATCCCTAATATGAATCACTCCATTAATGTGATTAAGATCCAAATCCAAGTTCCATAGTCACCATCATGGATCCAATTTATCTTTTCATATTAAAAATAAATGTGGAATATATACTAAAAATTAAATATCAAATATTAAAACTTAAAACTGATTAAAGATAATTCATACTCCTAATCAACTTCTACAGCAAACCATAATGCTTACAAGTCCTTTTTTTCCTATAGTAACAAGGATTCCTTAAAAAACCAAAATCGCACATTATCCTTTAGTTCATGTCAAAATCAATCAGTTGCTCTTTACATCAGAATCCGCAACACAAGCTCTACATCCATGGTTAGAGGAGTGTGTGCAACAAAAAATTATGATTAGTATGCTTTTTTGGCATCTTCTTTCTATAATACTGACCTGGTTATGGAAGATTGCTTCTATGGTAGTGATGATACTATCGATATGAGAGACTTGATGTGAACCGACGATATTCTTGGTTTCTACATAATGGAAAGACTTATGAGGTCCTTTGGCGAGGTCGAGACCCAGAACTCTTCGTTCACTAGGGCTATGTTTGGTTGGAAGTAAAGTTTTTAATGGAATGAAATGTAATAAAATGAAATGAAATGGTTTATAATGGAATAGAAGTAAATGAATGTAATATTAGAAAATTATTGTTTGGGAGAGATGAAAGGGTTTATAATGTAATATAATGAAATGCTGTTTGGATGAAGGGTTTATAATGTAATTGATAAGATGATTAATTTTCACTATTTTGATTTCTAATTCCCTTTTGTTGAGTGCAAATTGAGTTCAACCTAATGGACTTACTCATCTTTTGTTATTAGGGAGTCTTGAGCATTCTTGGAGCTGATTATGAAGTAAAAAGTTGTGAAATGGACAGATAAGGAAATAGATACAAGCTGGTAGACATGTTGCTGACTAAGTGTGGGCACATGCAAAGAAAAAGATTATCTGCAGAATCAAATTTGAAATCAGATTCGATCCACCTAAGATCTTCATGATTTTAGGAATCAAGTTGTTGCCTTGCTAATGGGGATCTGTAACCTGAATATGTGGGGAGTGTATCTGTAGAAGATTACAAAATGAGGGAAGAGAGAAGACATTGAAAAAGTATAAAAGAAGACATTTTAATGTTCATGTAAGCCATAATTAGGGAATTTACATTTCTGCAATAGTTTTTTTCTAAGATTTTTTAGATTTTCTAGGAAAAGACCAGGGATGGAGACTTTGTATTTTGCTATTTCTTTGTTGATTTTCACTTTAGTTATAAGTAGCTAAATCATTTTTCTTGGTTAAAGGAAACCGCATCATCATCTATTTTATGTGAGATTTCCAAATAAAGTTTGTTTCATTAATGAATATTGAGTGTCTTCCGAATTGCTTTTTACAATTGAATTGGTTGATTTCTAGGGTGTGCAACTAGGAATTGATTCGTTTAATAGCCAGATTGGTAGGATATGATGTTTAGTTTTGCTAATCAGAAGTGGCAATTAGGATTACCATCTTAACATTAGAGTTGGAAATTCTAAGAAGATACTTAGCTTGATTAAGTGCATGTTGTACATGTGTTGTCTTGTTCATTGATTTCTTAGTTCTTAAAGCTATTAATTAATTAAACTTAAGATCATATCTAAGTTGTTGACTAATAAGAATGTTTAGAATACATGTTTCTATTCATTTAATCTTACGAGAAAACATCACCCAATGAATGTTTGTTAGTGGACTAAATTTTATATCAAAGATACGTATTAGTGTGATAACGTTGGTGACCCAAAACTTAGATGTGTTTACTGAATTTTCAGATCTGATTATTTTTGTTAATTTTCAAATTTAAGCTATTTTTAATCTCTAAAATTTACATGAACCAAACCCCCCATTTGTTTTAGCTTTAAACTCGTACAACCTTTACCATTAAAAATTTCTCGTGGGAACAATCTCAACTCTTCACTAACTACATTTTTCCATTATTAGAGTTGTTATTAATTTAGTTGCAGGCGACAGTAGTACAAAATTTTGGCACTGTTATCAGGGAATTTCTTGACGATTTTTAATGATGTTTTTGTTATTATTTTTGGTTTTGTTACTCTTGGTTACCTTGTCTTCTATTTATTTTAGTTTCATAAATTTTTCTAATTTTTCGATCTTTTCGCCACATGGCTCATCATCAGTATGCTTTTGATTCTGATTTTTCATATTATCCTTATTATGATGATGAGTTTCCATCTATTGCTACTTCCAGGTTTGAACATCAAGTGGTGGATTTCACACCCTTAGCGCAAGTACCAAGGGATGACCAACAAGCTAAGGTATGTGAAGTTTACTCATTTTTGGGTGTACGTGTCCTGTTTTGCAAGATACACAGTACAGGTTTGCTTCTCCACCGAGCTATATCAACAGCAGTCCTACTTTCAGCTAGAGCCTCCACCTCCACCATCACCACCACAAGTTGATGAGATGTCTTTGGAAGAGATCATAATGAGTTTGGCGATGAGTACTCTTTAATTCTAGCAGGAAACGAGGAGTAGCTTGAAGAGCTTGGAAGATCAATTGAGCCATTTAGCGAACATGGTAGGGAGCATGGAAGCCCGAGTGTCTACAAGTGTTCTTAGCCAACAAGAGAGTGATGCCGAAGAGTTATGCATTCCCTCATAGAGTGGAGATCATTTGGAGAACCTAGAAGCAATAAAGGAAGAGCAAGCGGAATTAGGAGAGGAAGATGTTATAGTTCAAGAAAAGATAAAGGATGTGCAACCTCCTAAGGTAAGCGATGCAATTCATATTATTGCTAACTGAATTTTGTTTACTTTTCCTAGTTGTTTATAGGTAAAAGAAGAAGAAGAACAGGAAGAGCCATAAGAAGTACATTTTTTAGGATAACTGTAGGCAAGCGAGCTAAAGACCGAAGGTGGCAAGCAGGATCTCGAGTCTCCATACCCACTGGCAATACTCTTACGAAGACCATCCTGGTGTGAGAAGGGCAATGCCCGAAAAGCCTAGTGGACATTATAGTTTGATGGTGAACGATGAAGTTCCACTCCTTAGAAGCCTCGAGGCATCGTGATGATAAAAAGCCTACTTTGAGGGATGGTGCTCCAAGCTCCTCACGGAGTTTGAGCATGCTTCTTGTTGGACTCAAGCATCCATTCGATAATGGATGGTGTACATATGCCAAAGGTCAAGCTTATGACTTTAAATAAACGTTTGATGGGAGGCACCCCATTCGTATCCCTTTCTTTTGTGTGTTTTTCTCTTTTATGCATATCTTTTGAGTGTTTGCTTGGAGTGTTTTACTTGTTTTCTTTGGTTTGTTTTGGTTGTAGGCATTTTGAAATGAAGCTGTAATCTTTTACTTCAACACTGCTATCTGCTGCAA
Organism: Erythroxylum reticulatum; assembly: GCA_025504915.1. NCBI lineage: Eukaryota > Viridiplantae > Streptophyta > Magnoliopsida > Malpighiales > Erythroxylaceae > Erythroxylum > Erythroxylum reticulatum. The sequence goes on along the minus strand of JANSVA010000007.1, from coordinate 32,182,498 downwards.
TCATTCATTTCAAAGTTGCATATGGCGTCTTCAATCTAGGGGAGTACTTCTGTTCCCATCCCTCTTTTATGCTTTTATTATTTTTGTACATTGAGGACAATGCCCATTCTAAGTGTGGGGTAGGGGCAAGTTTGAAATTTCTGCACACTTGGATTGATGTAAGTTTGATAGTGATGATGAGAATGTAGTAACTTGAATGATTTCAGTCTTTAGTTAATAGTTAATTGTGGATAAGAATTGATGTTGATGCTTTTGATTTGAGGAACATTGATTGACTATTGAAATGATGCTAACTTCAAAGTTTTTTGTTTTCCTTTTTCCTTTGTGTGCCTTACATGAGTTTGGTGACTCTTGTGTATGATGTTTGGTATTTAAGTGCATTTTGTATAGCTTGTCATATGAATGTGGAATGGGATGCTTAGAATGTAGTGTTGAAAAAAAGAAAAAAAAGAAAACAAACCAAAAACCAAAAATAAAATAGAAAAAACCAAAAAGAAAAAAGAAAAAACCAAAAAGAAGAGATAACTATCTTTGTTTTTGTGATGTTGATCAAAAGTGTCTTTGCCTTGTGTTATTAAATAAGAAGAATCGTTGTTCTTTTGTTTTTGAGTTGTTATGCATTGGGTAATCTACACTCCGCTAGCTTCAACTCACATTCTCTACAGTTGAAGTTATGAGTGGTGCTTTTTGTCATTTGAAATGGTGATTTAATGAAGTAGTCGAGGGTGTTCACTATAAAATGTTCACCTTCGCGTCGAAAAGTTAGATGACTTATCAAACTAGTATTGCCCATATCTTTACTTGTATTGTTTCTTTTCATCTGTACTTGTGTTGTTCTGAGCATCCTTGACTTGTTTATGTGATAAAAATGCAAAATGACTTAAATGCTAGATATTATGCATCTTGAGTTACTATTTTACTAATTATGTGCTTGCATGTGAGTATTTTGTTTTTGATCATGATAGAGTTGAAATGAGTGAATTGGATTAAAAGCATTGATGGATTTTTGTATACTTGATTAACTATTTACTCTTGACTGGATTGTTCGAGTGAAGCATTTGATTTATTGCTTGAGGACAAGCAATGGTTCAGGTGTGGGGGAATTTATAGTGTAAAGTTGTTTATTATTTTACATTACATCCTAAACCCCCAAATTGGAGGTTTTTCATTTTTACTATTTAGGATAGAATGAGATATAATATGAAACCCTCATCCTACATCCCATTATATTCTATTCCATTATAAAACCTACTCCTAAATGATGAAATAATATTACCGTTACATATATGATATATATCTACTTATTTTAGTTTTGACATTTTATTTATTAATTGAACATATAAGATATTAATTGGACTTAGATTCAAATAGATATAGTTGTTACACTTATACTTGAGAAAGAATCCTACGCTAAATTGAAGTCTATTATCTGAAAAATTGTGGCATATCACGTTTGTAAATGACAAGGGGTACTGCTGGATTTTATGGATAGGCAACAAGGGGTTTACGCGTAGTATTGAGGTTCTTGATGGTGTGTATCTTCGGTATCTTAATTGACGGCAAGTGTTGGTCTCTTTGATGTGGCGTCAACTATGTTTTTCTGTGGAAAATAGCATAAGTTTTTTTTTATGGTTTTCGGGTTTATGGTGATACATGGTTGATTGATTTTTGGTTGAAATATGTGTGTCTTGTGCCGTATGGAGTGATTGGAAGTTCTTGGTGTTGGAAGCTTGCGTGTGAAATATTGGGTGGTGTGAGTGAAGGTTTTAATGTCTTGAATTTTTACTGCTACGCGACTCTATTCTTTGAGGGACATACACGAGTTATTATGTGATTTGTAATGCGGTGGATGTGGGCATGATTTTTTGGAGAGTTGGTCATATTGCGTGGGTCACTTTGTGTTGTCCAAGTTTTTGCAGTAAAATACGTAAGTGTTTTGGTGAGGTTTTTTCAGTGTGAAGAAAATTGAAGACATTCGAAGGTGGGTTGATACCGGCGTGACCCAGCTCTTGCACTTGAAGCATTATTTACTTGGTGAAGGTTTTTGGTTGGGTGTTTAACTGATGGGCTGTGCATGATTTGATTGTTGCTACACACATACAGGCTGAATTGATGAAGACTCGTGAGTGTCTCTTAATCTATGTCTTTAATGTGTTCTTATTGTTGGTGAATGAGCAGATCATGTGGTAGTGGAGTGCAGAAATTTTCAAGGCAGTAGCAGATTGGGTAGCTAGTGTAATTGGTGAACAACTATTAGAATAATCTTTAAAATAGCCGAAAACTTTGGGAAGTTGTTCTTTGTTTCTTTCTCAAATGTTTTCATTTATGTTGAATTTTGTTTAATCACTTGAGTTGTTTAGTTTGTTTTGTTATCATTAAACATTGTTTGAGAAAATCCTCTGTTGAAGTTAGTACGAGGTGGTCGTACTATTAGGTGTGAAATTCTTTCACGGGTAATGAGGGTGAGGGATGATGTCAAGGGTTAAATAGTGTTGACTCAGTAAAGCCTTGTATAAAACTATTGTTGTTAGTGAAAGAATTAAGCTGAGTGAGGGTCCCGTAGACGTAGGCAAGATGTGTCGAACTGCGTTATCAAATTTTGGTGTTGACCTGTTTAATTTCGTATTTATTTTTCTATTTTTGTTTGTGCTAAAAAATTAACAGTTGCTGATACAATTACTTTATATCTAGTAACTGATAGATATAGTTACAAGTAACTACGGCAAAATCTTACAAGTAATTGCGGTCAAATAGGAAAGTTTGCCAAGCAACCACCTCTTTGATTTTTTCAATTACATTCCATTATAAAACTTCTAATCAAACATAGCTTAGTTGTCTTCTCTTTCAGCTAAAGGAGAGAGATTGAGATGATGCTTAATAGTTTTGATTAGTTTCAATGATTTGATGAGGACAATTGATTCCTTTCAATATTTTTTTCTTCTCTTTTAGTGTCTTCTTGTGTTTACGAAGGAAAGGGTCACATCAATGATAGCTTTGCAAGTAATAACAATGATTAAAAAATTCAACTAGTTCGATTAATGAAAATCTTGAACTTTTTATTTCGGTTTTTAATTTTCTGATTTAATTACCTTAATAATTCTCATTGTTAAAAACTGATCAATTATTAATTAATCGATTGATTTTGTAAATTAATCAATTTTTATAAATCAAAATAAGTCAATTAATTTTTATTTAACAGTCTTTTTTAATTAAATTTTAAAATCTTTGATGAATACATTGAAACTTATCGAAATTGTAACCAAGCATTGTTCATAATTCGAAAGTTTCCCTGACCTTTTGTTATTCAATCTTTAACTGGTTTTATAACAATTTAATATCAGTTGATCAGTTAAACTTTAAACTTCTTATCTTACCAATTTAACTTTTTCAAGCATTTAGTCATCTTTGAAAGATTTAAATAATAGATGAAATCTAAATTTATAGTTTTATGAAAAAGATTATTAATAAATTTATTAATTAATTACATTTATAAATTTTTTCACCCAACTTGAAATTGTTAGATAAATTATAGATTAAGACTATAATATAATTCTTAATTAACTATTTTCGAATCTATACTTTGAACTATTACAAAATTGGGGTGTTATGTTGAAAATGTCATCAATGCAAAACCTAGAAATCATCTCATTTATTAGTTTTCAGGATATCACATTATGTGTGGCAAATTTGATCTAACTTGGCGAAGTTAATATAATAGGTTCGATTTGATTGGACTTAAGGTTCGACTCAAATTTAGGAAATCGGCCCAAAACTCATCTTCGATAATCGAACGGTTTGAATTATTTATTTAACAATCTTTTTATTAAATTAAGCTTTAGCGTCTTCAATGATTAAAAACCAATCTCTTTTTTCAAATTGTATTTCAATTTTTTAAATCTTCGCTTAATACTAATTTTATAACTAATCTACACTATTACAACAAATTAAATTTAAAATCTAATTAGTATTTTATAGTTGCATTTGAAACATTACTAATGTAACTTTTTTCAACCTTAATCAAGAGGACTACTGTTGGGGTTCCATACTCCAATAATCTCCGGGAGATATTGTGAAACTTAATGTTCATTACATAATAATTTAACAGGTTAACTTAAATTAACAAAATATTTTAAAATTACATATAAAATATAATTTATCAAAAAATTAACAGTAAATAAAATAACAAATTGAAAGAACTCTACAAATCTTTTATTCTAAATATGATCATGACATAAAAATTCCATAAGTGATTTTATTTTATGATTAAAAAAATCAAACAGATTTAAGTGGTTTAATAATAAAAACTTTAAAAAGGCCAACTTTTTGTTTAGTTTTTAACTTTTTGTATGATTTATTTTAATAACCTTTTTATTAAAAATTGATTAGTTTATTAATCGATCAATCAATTTTTGTAAGCTAATTGATTTTTATAAACTAAAAATAAACTAATTAAATTTTATTTAACAATCTCTCTTTTTAATTAAAAATTAAATTAAAGACAATATCCTTCAATCTTATTTAAATTCTTTAATTTTATTATCAATTTTATGATGATTTAATAACGATTAAATCTATTAAATCTTAAATCTTTTATATTATCGGTTTAATTTATGATCTAATTTTTAAAATGATGATTTTATTAAAAAGAGAGTGATGGAAGACTTCTATGTTCAAAATTTTCCTTCAAACTTTCATCAGACAGGAACCAAGATTTTGAAATCGAAAGCTGGTTCAAAATCAAAATGCGTGTATTGACAATTGACTTAAGTAACTAATGTGTTGAACAAATTTGGAAAAGGAACCGAATCCTGACAGGTATCTGAAGATCCTGACTCTGGATTGCTAAGTCATCTTTCCCAGTTATGACCGGCACTTGGAGAAACTGCAATCACTGAAAAGGCTTGCTTGCTTCCTTGCCATGTACGTACTTATCCACGACTTTCCAGGAACTGTTTTTCTTGGAAAGACTTTCCGAGTGTGTTTAGATTATCATTTGCATGATAAGTACAGCCAAAAAATTAGTCGACATTTCTCTATAATCTTGACTTGCTCTGGGTGAAAAGTTGGTTTGATCGGTGCTCTTCAAGACTTGACAATTTAGATCCTTATCTATATTTTTAAAAACAATAAATATTAAAGGTGATTAGTTAAATTTTACTTAATTAGATGATTTATTTAAAATATGCAATTTATAACTTCTTTTTATTTATATTTTCAAATTTTATTTATTGCATAGGTAAAACTATTCTTAAAATGATGACCAAAGAATTAAAACGATTCGACTAGTTTAATAGTTAAAACTTAAAAACAGCTAATATCTTGACTTGATTTATTTTTAATAACAAAAATAATCTTTGTTATTAAAAATTGGTCATTTTATTAAGTAATCAATCAGTTGTAAACTAATCAGTTTTTATAAATCAAAATAAACTAATTAATTTTTATTTATTAGTTTCTTTTTTATTTAAATTTTAAAATTTTCAATAGATAAAGACAAACTTCTAAAATTGTATTTTAAAATTTTCAAAATTATTCAATATATAATTAATTTTATAATAATCTAATATTAATTAAACTTTTTAAATCTAGACCACTCAACCGATGTTATACCTTATCATCTTTGTTTGTGCATATGTTTATTCTAATCTATAGAAGACTTTCAGGTGTAGATAATTAATAATAGAATCGATTATAGTCAACAATTCCAACCAACTTTTGGTCCTACGTGAACTTACAACTTAAATATTTTTATTTAACAATCTCTTTTTCAATTAAATATCAAAAATTTTAATCATATTTTAAATTTTTAAATTTTATTTGATCTTTAACCAATTTTATGATAGTTTAATATCAGTTAAAACTTTTAATACTTAAACATCTTATCTTTCAGGTTTAACTTCTATTTTGCTTTTTAAAACATCGACTATATGTGAAAATATCTTGAAAGTAAGAGGCTTGTCTATTTTATGTATAATAAGCTAATATGATGATATATCTATATACTATTAACTCTATTGCTTTTTTTTTTGGTAAATGAGTAACTTTATAAAGAAATAAAAAGTTATGCATAATATAAGAGATACCATAGGTAAACTCTTTAACACTCAAAATACATAATGGAGTGCAAACCTACCGTCCTATCATCAAAATCCTCTCTTAAGTCCTGCATTACACTTTAAATCGGTATCCTTCCAATATTTGTGCACAATCAGAAATAAGCATAACAAAGTTGTAACATGACAACATATACATATACATACAAGAACCAAACTCAGCAATCCATGCAAGTAAAAGGTCAAGAAGTTATTAAAAAATTGCTAATTTGTCTTCTTAATCTCAGTCAATCTAGCGGGAGGGTCCATAGGTAATAATTTTATGTGCCAAACTATTGCCTATCAAAGCTTCATGTTACTTGAGGTGCATTTGGATAGCTGATGTGCCCTTTAATTTATGTCCACATGTGAAAAAAAAGGTGTTGTTTCGAGTTTGGCACCCCATCTGAAACAGAAATCTGCATCACAATGTTAGTGCATAATCGATCTAATTACCTCTCAATGTGTTTAGGCTGAGATACTCCAAAATTTGGAAGATTATCCTGGCTTGTAAGCTCTCCACGTCTATTGCTACATCTATTGTATTTTTGCAACTTAAAAGATTGAAATATGTCCTTAAAAAATGTATTTTTAATTCTAACATTTTTATTAAAATAACAATTAGATTATAATATTTTGAAATGTTAAAAATATCAATGTAATTTCTAAATTACAAATTATATTTCCATCAATTATATATTACATTATTGTTATTTTCAAATTATTTTATAAAAAGAAAAATAAAATAAAGTAGTAGATATAAAAGTCTTCCATTGTAACCCAATTGTTCCAAATGAGGACAATGCATAGGATGGTTTTATAGAAGATAATGGTTCAGCCCTCATATGAATGTGGTAAGTTGTAAGTGGGTTTTCAAAACCAAGATAAAATTTGATGGCAGTTGAGATCATCTTAAAGCACGTCTTGTTGTGAAGGGTTATCATCAATTTGAAGGATTGGATTTCTTAGAAACTTTTTCTCTGGTGATCAAGCCAGGGACTATATGTACTGTTATATCCATAGCTGTCACGAAAGAATGGATTATTCGTCAACTTGATGTGAAAAATGCATTCCTACATGGTTATCTCTCGAAACTTGTCTATATGGAGCAACCTCCAAGTTTTCATAACACAAAATTCCATTCATACGTGTGTCAACTCAAATGTGCTTTATACGGACTTAAACAAGCCCCTTGTGCATGGTTTGATCGATTAACCAGTTTTCTCTTGGAAATTGGTTTCTTTTGCAGCATTGCAGATCCCTCACTTTTTATTTGTCACTCTCCTAGAGGTACATTCTTACTTCTTATTTATGTTGATGATATGCTTTTAACAGGAAACAACCCTATTTTCTTGGATTGGTTTCTTAACAAACTTGGCAGTGAGTTTGTTTTATTAAAGATCTCGGCTCAATTCATTATTTTCTTGGCATAGAAGCTCATACACAATCTACTAGTCTATTTCTTTCTCAATTTAAATATGCTAGGGATTTACTAAAGAGAGCACAAATGACTAAATGCAAGCCCATCTCCACCCCAATGGCTATCAAAGGGCGTACTACATCAACTAGCAATGAACTTTTTAATGATCCAA
>JANSVA010000007.1:32162926-32173681 GCA_025504915.1 Erythroxylum reticulatum | reverse complement strand
CCTGTAACCAAATAGCTTCCTTCACTGCTTCTGTAATAGCCATATATTCAGCCTCTGTGGTAGACAATGCAACAACAGCTTGCAAAGTTGCCTTCCAACTAATGGCACTTCCAAAAAGAGTAAAAACATAACCTGTCAGTCATCTCCTCTTATCTAAGTCCCCAGCATAGTCTGAATCAACATAACCAACAACTAAACTGCATAAGCTGGCCTTGTCAAAAGTTAAACCAATATCTGTAGTACCCTTTAGATATCTCAAAATTCATTTCACAGCCTGCCAATGTTCCTTTCCAGGAGATGCCATATATCTACTAACAACACTGACCGCATGTGAAATATTAGGACGAGTGCAAACCATAACATACATAATATTACCCACAGCACTCGAATATGGAACACTCGACATCTGTTCCATCTCCTTATCTGTCTTCGGCAAGAAGTATGCAGACAATTTGAAATGGGAAGCAAGCATGACAGATACAGGCTTGGCACCTATCATATGAAACCTCTGAAGGACTTTCTCAACATAGGACCGTTGAGATAACATAAGTTTCCCAACACTTCTATCCCGTGTTATTTCCATCCCTAAAATCTTCTTTGCTGCACCCAAATCCTTCATCTCAAACTCTTCACCTAACTGCTTCTTCAACAAAACAATCTGTGACATACTTTTAGCAGCAATAAGCATGTCATCCACATACAACAACAAATACATAAAAGAATCATCTGTAAGCTTCTTATGATACACACAGTTATCATATACACTTTGTGTAAAGCCATTATGAATCATGAAAGTATCAAACTTCTTATACCACTGCCTAAGGGACTGTTTCAGACCATACAAGGATTTTTGAAGCAATCAAATACGATTTTCCATCCTTGGAGTGACAAAACCTTCAGGCTGACTCGTATAAATTTGCTTCTCTAACTCATCATGTAGAAATGCAATTTTCACATCTAACTGCTCAAGCTCTAAGTCGTGAAGAGCCACCATAGCTAACAAGACCCTAATAGAATTGTGTTTCACGACTGGAGAGAACACTTCATTATAATATATCCCCTCTCTCTGAGTAAAACCCTTAGCCACTAATCTTGCCTTATATCTAGGTGCTTCAACCCTCGAATTGCTCTCTTTCCTTTTGAAAACCCATTTGCAGCCTACTACCTTTTGTCCTTTTGGCAATGGAACAAGCTTCCAACTCTGATTCTTGTGAAGAGACTCAATTTCTTCACCCATAGCACCAATCCATTGATCTGTGTCTGAACTTGAAATAGCTTCTTTATAGCTATTAGGCTCATGCACATCAACTATCTCTACAACTGACAAAGCAAAAGCCACAAGGTTTGCATATCCAACAAGATTTCCATTAGCTACATTTGCATACCTTTGTGGGGGTCTGATCTGTCTCCTCTCTCTGCCTGTTGCAATGCTATATGATTGTTGTTGCTCAAATGCATCATAAACATCAACATCTTGCACCTCCTCCACTCTTAAATTATTGGACTGAGCTAGTGGAGTTTCAATCTCAAGCTTTGTTCGATCTTTAACACTGTGATTTGATCCTACTATCGTCTTCTCCTTCTGATTATCCAGTGAGGCAGACTCATTGAATATCACATCCCTGCTGATAATAGAACCTGGAGAATTATGATTTGTGCACCACAACCTGTAACCTTTCACTCCAGATGCATATCCTAAAAATATGCATTTATTTGCACTCAGCTAGAGCTTACCATCTCTCACATGAACATATACAGGACAACCAAATACTCTCAAATTAGAGTAATCAGCAGGTGAACTGAACCATACCTCAAAAGGAGTTTTGAACTCAATAGACGTAGATGGAGATTTGTTAACCAAATAGCAAGTTGTATTGATTGCTTCAGTCCAAAAATCTTTGCTCACACCTGAATGTGAGAGCATGCTTCGTGCTCGATCACAAAGCGTTCTGTTCATCCTTTCTACAACACCATTCTATTTTGGTGTGCCTACACAAGTGCAGTGTCTCACTATGCCATCCTTGCTGTAGAAGTCATTGAACTCGAAATTGCAAAATTCCAACCTATTGTCGATGCGAAGGCACTTCACTTTTCTTTCTTTCTTCCTTTCAACTATCGTCTTCCACTTAACAAATGTTGGAAAAGTCTCATCTTTGCTTTTTAGGAAATAAACCCATACCATTCTAGATTAATCATCAATTAAATTCATAAAGTACTTGGCACCAGTCTTTGAAGGAATTTTGTTCGGACCCCAAAAATATGAATGTATGTAATCCAGCTTATCATTGGTTTTGTGCACTACCTTCTTGTTGAATTTCACCCTAGTCTATTTGCCAAACACACAATGCTCACAGAAGTCTAAGACTTCATTTTTGTACCCATCCAGCAAATTCTACTTGCTTAAAACAGGCAATCCCTTGTCACTTATGTGACCAAGACATAAATGTCACAGTTGAGACTGATTCTGATCGCTGCTTCCTAAAGCTATACTGACTTCCCTTTCAACCACACTGCCTTGAAGCAAATACAGTCTAGATTCCAGCTTACCCTTCATGAGTACCATAGAGCCTTTGCACACTTTAAGAGTTCTATTTTTTGAATGGAACTTGAACCCTTGATCATCCAGAGTCGAAAGAGAAATTAGATTCCTCTTCATCTGAGGAATATGCCAACACTCAATGCTTCTAACAACACCATCAAACATTCTTAATCTGATGTAGCCAATCCCCTCTACTAGTAATGGATTATTATTACCCAAATAGACAGTCCCACTCATCTGTTTATATGTAGCAAACCACTACTTATGAAGATACATATGGAAAGTTGCACCAGAATCAAGAACCTAGGAATTTTAACCATGACTTGAACTCATGGACAACACCTCTCCTGCACCGTCACCGTCGTCAGAACCATGAGTATCAACAATATTAGCAAAATTCTCCTCCTTTTGCCTCCCCTTTTTCTCTTTCAACTTAGGACAATCTCTCCTAAAGTGACCCTACTCTCTACACTCGAAACAGTTTAGCTTCTTTGCTCTAGACTTCGATCTAGCCTTAGACTTCTTGTTAGAAGGATCTTTTGTCTGTGGTCTTCCCCTACTCACCAAACTCTCAGCTTTTACCCTGTTTTCTGGAAAGTTCCTTTTCAACTCTTTAGACTTCAAAGCATTACTGTTGTTTCAGTGAAATACTATCTTTCCCATACAACAGTGTATCAACAAACGTCTCATAGGACGGTGGTAATGAGCATAACACAATCAAGGCTTGATCCTTATTTATCAATTACCATATCTATATTCTTAAGTTCCATAATTATCGAATTGAACTCGTCAAGATGAGATTTAAATGTTGTATCTTCATTCATTCAGAGATTATATAGCCTCTTTTTCAGGTAGAGGCGGTTTGTCAATGATTTCACGGAATATAGTTCCTCCATCTTCTTCCATGCCTTCCCTGCAGAATCTTCAGTAGCGATCTCGCAAAGGTTGTTGTCAGTAACACTCATGAAAATCGCATTTAATGCCCTCTCCTTCAAATCTGACTTCTCCTATTCCCTCATACCTTCGGGAAAATCCTCATCAATTGCCTGCCATAACCCTTGTAAAACAGGGACGATCTCATCCTAATCTTCCAAAGACTAAAACTAGATCCCCCATCAAACTTCTCTACTTCGTACTTTGCAGAAGATGAAGACGCCATCTTAACCCTAGATTATGTGCAGAGAACCCCAATCTCTGATACCGATTGTTATATTTCATGCGCACAATCACACAATCAAAGTAGCGAAAGTAAAGAAAGAACGACACAAAGATTTAACGAGGTTCAGCCAATGAAGCCTACGTCCTCGAGCAAGAGCAGAGAGAGTATTTTTACTATGAAGAAAAACGATATAAGTTGATCCCTTTTACAACCAGGTCTTTATTTCCCTTACAGAAAATAGATCCATACTGCCGTGAGCCAAGCCAACAGCCCAAGCCCTTCGATTCCAACACAGATTTCTGTTTTATCCAATTCGGGTCGCACCAGAGCTTATTGGATCAGGTCGCCATTTGGATCCATCACAATTTCAAGACAAAATAATAACAAAATTGTACTAACATGATAAATAATCGAATCAATCCTTCAATCTCTTTTTAATCACCAAACCAAAAGACTCACAGCCTCACCTTGCATACCACTTGCAACCAAACAAAAATGAAATAGAAGGAAGTCACACATAGGAGGAGCCACACACACCAGAAGTCACTCACACAAGGAGTCACGCACACTCCTAACCCAATTTGTAGCTACCTTATGATATCCTCTCATCCATAACAACGTAATCCATATATACACCTATTCAAGATGAACTTCTTTCACACGTGAACCATTATCCAACTACAGCGTGATCCACACATACTACTACTCAAGATATATTTCTTTCACACGTGACTCATTATCTAAAAATCCAATTCAAATAAGAAGTATCATTTGGTTACACCTCATCTTAGTTTGAATTTTAAGACTTCCATTATCTTGTAGATCCAATAATAAAAAATGCTAAATTTAAATAATGAAATGTATAATAAATATCTTAACAATAGATATCACAAAAAAATAGCTATCTTTGATAGATAGAATCACTGAAATATCACAAGAATTATAGTTGTACGAAAATGAAAATTTTATAGGTTTTTCTCTCAAAAAAATGATAATTTTTTAGTTCAAAAATTCACATACATCCAGTAGAAACGCAATTGCAAATCGTCAATCATATATAAATTTAGCTACCTTAGATAACCATTATCTCCAAAATAGGCTATCAAGAAGAGCCCAAAAATCACCAAAACTCTATATCTTATCTTAGTCAAGATATGGTAATTTGATTTCAATTAAATCCTATCATGATTAGGATTTTTATCTCAAATAAGTCTCATTTTCAAAGAGTCCCATATAATGTAGAATACTCGTCATAATAATCTTCCTCAAATAATCAAAGATGTCCAATTATAAATAATATCCAAAATATCATAACTTAACACGAAATGTATACATTGCCAAAGTTCTTTGTTGATTCATGTACTAATTATTTTTTTAAAATTTTATAATTCTCGCCAATCATTTTGTTTATCTTACTATACTAATAGAAACATAAATATAAAGTAGATCATATCTAACATTTATTTTTTCATGTAAAAATTGATAATTATTTTTCTTTTTAAGAAAAAAAAGGAATTCATATATAAAGATGCTCTCGAGATCTAGTTAAGAATCATTTCTTACGTATAAATCATTCTATATCTATTGTTCATCTTCGACGTGAGATTTATTCCGATCACAGAGAAATTTTACTCCCTATTATTCTTTAAGCCATCTAAACAAGATTTTGCAAATATATTACTTGAGCAAATATTAATTCAAACTAAGTTTCGAATCACAATTTTTGTTTAGGTATAAACTTTCAACAGACAGGGACCAAGATTTTGAAATCAAAAGCTGGTTCAAAATCAAAATGCGTGTATTGACAATTGACTTAAGTAACTAATGTGTTGAACAAATTTGGAAAATGAACCGAATCCTGGCAGGTATCTGAAGTTTCTAACTCTGGATTGCTACAAGTCATCTTTCCCAGTTATGACCGGCACTCGGAGAAACTGCAATCACTGAAAAGGCTTGCTTGCTTCCTTGCTATGTTAAGCGCGAATGTTTCGCCACAATAACTTAAACTATTGTGTAAGATCAACTTAATTAATTTTATATAGTTACTAACACGTACTTGTCCACGACTGTCCAGGAAATGTTTTTCTAGGAAAGACTTTCCCAGAAATTGTGTGTTTAAATTATCATTTGCATGATAAGTACAGCCAAACAATTAGTCGACATTTCTCTATAATCTTGACCTGCTCTGGGAGAAAAGTTGGTTTGATTAATTTATTCAATATATAATTAATTTTATGACAATATAATATTAATTAAACTTTTTAAATTGGTACCACCCAACCCATGGATGGATTCACATTGGGGGCAAGTGGGCACTTGCTCCCACTGTTTCCAAAAAATTTCATATAAAAATTATTATTTTAAATTTTGATACCATAAAAAATAAAATTTTGTTCCTATTAAAATTTTATCCTCATTAAACATAAAATTTTGTCCCTATTAAAAATTTGCCTGTAATTAAAAAAATTTCTGAATCCGGTCAGGGGATGCTATACCTTATCATCTTTGTTTGCGCATATGTTTGTTCTAATATATAGAAGACTTTCAGGTGCAGATAATTAATAACAGAACCGATTATAGTCAACAATTCCAACCAAATTTTGGTCCTACATGAACTTACAAGTCAATGTATAGGCTGAGACTAGCGATTAATATTTAATACGGTCCTCTTAAGGCGTTGATACTGAGAATCAAGAGGCGAGCAACCACACAGCATTCTAGTTCTTAAATCTTAACCACAACCGCAACATGTTGGCCATTATTACGAAAACGATGGTTTCGAGTTAGACCAGTTTGATAGTTTAATCATAAAAATATTAAAATTTTTAATATCTTAGTTTATTTTTTAATTTCTAATTTTGATTTATTTTAATAACTTTTATTATTAAAACCAATTAATTTATTAATCGTTAATTTCATAAATTAATAAATTTTTATAAACTATAATAAATCAATTAATTGTTATTTAACAATCTCTTTTTTCAATTAAACATCAAAATTTTTAATCATATTTTAAAATATTTATCTGATTTTATAGTAGTTTAATATCAATTAAATTTTTTAAACCTTAAATCCCTTGTCTTATAGGTTTAACTTCCGAAACATGAATCCTAAGTGAAAATATCTTGAAAGTAAAAGGTTTGTCTATTTCATGTATAATAAGCTAATGTGATATCTATGCACTATTAACTGTAGTGTATTTTTATCAACTTAAAAGATTGAAATATGTCCTTAAGAAAAAAAATGTATTTTTAATTCCAACAATTTTATTAAAATATAAATTAGATTATAATATTTTGAAATGTTAAAAATATTAATGTAATTTCTAAATTACAAATTATATTTCCATCAATTATATATACATTATTGTTATTTTCATATTATTTTATAAAAAGAAAAATAAAATAAAGCAGCAGACATAAAAGTCTTCCATTGTAATCAAATTCTTCCAAATGAGGACAATGCATAGGATGGTTTGTGTATATATGTGTGTGAGAGAGAGAGATTTACTGATCAAGAGCTATACGTACGTAGGTCTGTGGTTTGAGAACAAATTGAAGAAGAAGCCATGGGCTACAGAGGGGCTTTACTTCTTTGTCTGACTATGTTCCTTCTGGTCACAGCAATGGCGTCGACGGACCCTCAGAGAAGAGCTTTAAAATCGTATCGTCTCAGTGCTTGTAAGTATTTCTATTGATTTAGTTCTTTGTTAAGTTAAAATGGAACCAAGATCAGTTAACATATAAAATAGTTCAATTCCTTTTCGCTTTCATTTTAGAAATTGTTTTTTTTCTCTTAATGATTAATTTTCCAATTAGGGACGGCCGTAGGTTTTCAACCTGATTAATATCTGCACTACCTAACCTGAAAAAATGGACATAAAGACTAAAAACTATATTTTAAATGGATGCTGAAAAAGGATGTGGATATGGATTTAGATATAGGTCTAGTAATAACCCAAACAGATGAATACCCATATCCTACCCGTTTTTTATTAATTCTATTTTTTCTATTTTTTCTTGAATATTTATGATTAAATATAATAAAATATTAACATTTTTTGAGAAGAAATAGTTTTAAAACTCGTACTTTACTCCTCAGTCATCATCTTTTTCATCATATTTTCTTTTCTTATAAGATGATAATATATGATATGAAGATGGAGTTTTAAATGTTGTGAAGTCGACGTAAAGACAATTTGAAGCTTTGGATATTTTAATTTTTGTTTCAGTTATTGATTGTGAAAAAGTATGTTATCTTTGCACTAGACATTATGATTTTTATTATTCCAATTTTATGATTTTTATAGACATACAAATCAAAATTTTGACTTATTATTATTAAAGTAATTTTGATTTGGAGTGTTTGCAAAAATCTTCTCTTTATATTTTCTATTTTGAAGTTATATGTTTATGTGCTATACAATCTAATGGATATTCAAAAACCTGAACAATCCAATAAATTTAGATGTGAGTAGTAAATCGTAAAAATCAGTGGATATGGATATGGATATGAATATAGATATGAGTTGAGTTATAAAAAATGGATATAGATATGGGTACAATAATACCCGAACTGAACCCTACCCATTGTCATCCCTACTTGCAATATTTGAGCATGCAAATTTAATTGGAATTTTTTAGTCTTGTATAATTTAATTGAAAAGGTTGTATATGTGAAGGAAATACTTAACTATACAAATCGAACTGTAGAGAAGCATAATATTCAACATATTAGACTTATATGATTTTTCATAATTTAATTATTCATAAGAAATATATACTTTAATTCATAATTGACTCTTGAAGATAATAATTAATCATTACATTTGTTTCTTCAGTTTTGAAAATTACGAAAATCATAAAAAGTTTTTTTTTCATATATGAGTTACTATCTATAATAATTTTTAATGAGAACTATAAATATTTGAATATAATATTATACATATCTATTAACTAATATTGATTACTAATATGAATTATCAGTAATTTGATTATACTTAATAATTTTATTTAATTTTTGTATTTAAATTAATAAATATAATTAAATTTAAAATATCTTCAAAATATATAAATTTCAAATAAAAATTGATTTAACGGTTAAATAAATATTAATTTATAAACAAAAATAAAATATTCATATCAAACCTAAAAAAATTAAACATTATATATAAATCATTTTATTTCTCTGTTGATTTTCTATGTGTGATTTAATAATCATTCCTATTACTCAAACAATATTATAGTTTGATTATAGGTAAATATCCTATTGTATATATATTTTACTTAAGAAAAAATATTAATTTGAACTACTTTCTAAATCAGAAATTTTGTTTAAATATAAGCTTGAAACCATGTGAAATTTTGCAGACGGGAAAGGAAGGAAGCTGTTGGGTGCTCCTTATCCAGGAGACGATCCATGGGCATGCCACTATCCTTATATTTGCTGGCGTAGTCCTGGGCATCGTTAACACTTATCTTGTATACGCTGTTCTTTTAATATCGAACCAGCTGCTAATATGAATAACAAAGAGGAGATGGAGAAATAGGGTTTATTCCTTTTAATTACTTCAATGTATGGTCGAGTGCCCTTATATATTGTAGTAGTAGTTCCATCGAAACTCTTGAACTTGTATTGGAATAAGTTTCTTTCTACTGCTGGTGATATTATTAATTGAAAGCAATTCAGAGAACATCTGCCGTGTCCGGCTTTATTTTGTTTTATTTTTTATTTTTTATTTTTTAATATATCGCTAAGGGTAAAAGAAATAAACTTTACATATAGTTTAAAAAGTATTAGAAAAACCTTTTATCTTTGAATTTTTCGAAAGAAACTTTGTTTAGATTTTATTTTTTCAGAAAATTCTCTTCTCTTAGCCTTCAGTTAAAAATAATTACCAAATACATGCAATACGGATGTTAAGCTTAGATTAATCAACATAATGATTTAATTTAGTTATTAAATTCAAATCAAGCTAATAATTTATTATAATTATTATAAATTATTAATTTAAATCAAAATTATTTGGTTCAGGTTAAGTTTAAAAGCTGAACCGAATTATCATATTAATGAGATTTGATTAATTAATGTGATATTTATATTCATCGTTTTTAATCAAAATCTAAGAAAAAGAGTTTTTTTGCAAAATAAATTTTTTTAAAATTATGAAAAATTTTAAACTGCAGGATAAGTCTTTTTTTTTCCGATGCAAACTAAATAAATTAACAGGTATATATAATAATTTTAAATTAAACTTTCCAATAAAATAAACTGATGAGAATCATAGTTAATTGATATCTTTCGTCTCTTAATTACAAGCTGATTGATCCATCTTCATCTAACAAGTATCAACACGGAACCAGAAAGTGGTGTATGATGATCCACCTGCTACAAGTTAACAACTGAACCACTTAATTAACAAGCAGACCAAGTCTTGCACATATATTATCAGAAAGAGCAGTAAACTCTGGTAGGTTAGGTTTGTGTATAAATATAACAAGCAACAGCTCCATGGACATTGAGCTTTCGAACAAGAAACATGGCTTCTAATAGGGTTTTACGACTCTTGGGAGCACTAATCTTAACCCTCACGCTCCTTCTCGTCTGTGCAATGGCGTCCAGGGATCTTCACAGTGCTTGTAAGTATGTGTATCGATTTAGTTCTTTGATTAGTTTGAAAAAATTAAGAAAATTTGCTAAAATTAATTAAGTTACTCAAACAAAGTGTATGTAGCATTAGTTTTATCCTTGCAGACCAGAAAGCTAGAAAGTTGGTTGATAGACCAGAAAGACAAGATAAGCCATGGCCAAGCAACTATGGTACTTATGTTGGCGCTCCTCCAGGCAACGGTTAAACACGTATCGTACGCTGATCTAAAAATATGGAACCACCTACCATTATGAATAATAAAGGAGAATGAGAAAGAGGGGCACTTAAGCTTGCATTGGAATTAGTTCGTACTGCTGGTGACAATATTGTACTAATCAAGCAAATAAGAGAACATACGCTTTGTGTTCGGAACATGTTTTGTTATTTTTAATGTTTTAAAAGTTAAAT
>JANSVA010000007.1:32112858-32125830 GCA_025504915.1 Erythroxylum reticulatum | reverse complement strand
GTCATCCAATTGGTTTATGTAATCTTATCTGATAGAGATAGACGTGATCTTAAGTAGTACAGGTTTAGTGGGAATCTTTGACTTCAAGCTAGGATGCTTATATATAGCTCATTCGAGCTTTGTTCTTCGAATTCAATCAGAGAGAGAGCATTCTTTGTATTCTTTTAAGGGAAAGTAATATAAAGTTGGTCTTTTGACCGTATCTCTGGGGGTTTTCTTGTTGCCTATATTCTTTGATGCTTCCGCGTTGTTTCTTCGAGTGTGTGCGAGGTAAACACTTGGAAGGTGGGGAAAAGCTGAGTCTTTGCTTTAACGGATCTAAGTGAGACTGCCGTGCAAAAGATGTCAGCGAGCAACTTCGGGTGAAAGTTCGAGTCTCCAAGGTGACCTTCGTAACAATAACCATGCAACCAATCTAGTGTTTGAGGGAATGTTGTTGCTGAGATACTGACAACTGTTAGACCCTGATCCAAAAGAATGAAGGAACTTGTAGGGATGATTACAGAATGAGAAGGTTTACAGAGACTTCTGAATTCCAAACTGAAATAATTGCAAATTGTGACAGGTATTCCCACAAGTATGGAGAAAGTAATGATACTAAGACAAAATGCATATACTTTCTGCTCAATTTGTCGGAAGTCTGCAGATATACTTAACCGAAACCAATCCGTGTTCTAATGTATATCATTACTTTACTAAGCTGACAGAAGGATAAGAGATGCTGACATGATTAATATAATAACCAAACCTGAGACTCAAAAGAGCACAGATAATCCTGAATTGTTTTCAAATTGGCAATCAACCTCTCCTTGCTTTTGACTTTGCATTTGCCATTAAGCATACGCATTGAGGTCCACTCCTCGAGTAAAGCCTGCACCGGAAAAATGAAAAAAATTAGGAGAGAGAGAAAGCTGAGCTTAAGCTTTGGCCACGCTGAATAAAAAAGAAACCAACCTTATGATCAAACTCAGCCATCTTTAGAGCTATGGGTATGATTATTGGTTCTGCACTATATTTTCCTTTCTTCATTGGATAATTCCAATTTCCTCATGGATGTTCAACAAGTTCACCTGCATGATCAGGAAGCACCAATGACCTCATCAATGTTAAGAGAAGGAAGTTTTAAAAGAAAATTTGCACCTGAACATCACACTCTGCAGATTTCCCAAAAATTTTAAAACATGCTACTATATCTGTAGCCTGTCAAGCAGATTATTGAAAATATCGCTGGAATCCTTAGTAAGGCTAACCTTTATGTCTGCAAATACCTGTGGCTCTATCAATAGTTTCCTGGGAATCCAGAAATTTGTTCATTTGATCTCCAGATATCCCTTCTAAGCTTAAATGATTATCAGCAAAATTGCCATTTTCATCATCAGGAGCACCAACACTTGTAGAATTAATATCGATTTGTGTAGAAGGATCATCACCAACTGTGATGAGAGATACCAGGTTTTCTCTTTATTCATTTCTGACTTGTTAGATGGTGACTGATTTACCTCATCCATTAGATAAATGCTCAGGTCCAAATGTATTCTCTATCATTTCCAAGAGAAAATGTAAATCAGTCAAAAAAATAGAGTAACATTACCATATTTATCTGAACTCTGTTGAGCAAGATAGGGTGAACTGATAGCATTTTAATTTTCACAACACAAAATACTAGATCAGTGCTACACTATGGTAATCGTAAGAAATGCATCCGAAGGTTCTGTTCCTGTTGTTTCTAGGCTCGCATTTAAAGTATACGTGTCGCAAATTCTCATAAAAGCAAACATAATGTGCCAATGGTGGTAAGAGCAAGGAAAAACCATGTCCAAACCTCAATTATAATTGGCTTTCCATCTTTCATAGCTTTCTTTAGATCACCAGCCAAACCTAGGAGGGAAACATTACTTCTGCTAATTAAAGAGACAAAGAACAACAAACTTATTTGATGATATGTTCCAATAACGCAAAGAAATAGAAGAAAAGAGGTTTCTTTGGAAGGTAGACTGCAAATTGGTGGACTACCTTTGCTAACAACTCTGCATTCTCTGCAGAATTCAGTTATTAACTCCTCGGAGGAGCCGAATCCCATTCCCATACAGGATTAGATGCCAATGGTGCACTATTTTAGACAGGAAACATCAAGCAGTTTAGAATAATTCACCAAACATAAGGCTCTGGTATCACAATGTGCTAAGATATTGTCAAGAGGCTTCATGTTCCAAATCCAAGTAAAGAGAATGCTGAAAAGAGAAAGACTATAGACTCCAGACTGCAGTCAAAATCTTCTCATTTGCGATAAATACGTACTCTGTCGATGTCCGTAACAGTTCATACACCATTTCTGTCTGTCAGAACAGAAAAATAAGGCATCAGAACACAATCCCAGATGTGTTTTCATAGGAGAAAAACCTCTAAAAGTTATGGGAAAGAAAAAACCTGCAAGACATTAGGCGAGTTCGGCCGTTGTGCGAGTTGAGTTGCTATGGTAGACTTCCCAACACAGGCAGTTCCACAGACAAGAATCACCAAAGGCACTCTTTGGTGATGAAATCTTAGAAAAAAGGTGAGAACCGGTACAAATTATCAATAATTAATCATTGAAGTAGCATAAATTGTCAGTCGAAAGCAATATATAAACAAATTTTGACCTTGTCATCATCTTGTAACGATTGATGTACTCTTCACCGTAACCCCTCCGCACCATAAGCTATCAATAGACAATCTTTTTCAGATTTTGTTACAGTAACACAGAAAGTGGAAACACAAGTTTTTCCCAAATTAGTAGGAGACTTTAGCTGTCAATTTTCAATAGGCAATTCAAATTATAACGTATAAGAAAAAGGAAACAATTCATGCCTTGAATAGGTTTGCTTCCAAATCAGATTGAGACCTGTCAAAAGAAATGCAATTAACGGACACTTATCGGAAGATTTGATGAAAGGACCAAGAGTAGAGAAGGCCATACACGTCGAGAAGGCTATTTTCCACCAACAGCTTCTTAAGTTCAAGTGCAATCTTGACGGCTACATGATTTTTCATCTGATGATCATCCAGTCAGCAAAAAACACATAACAAAAACCTTCTAAGACTAACCTTATTCGACCACTTTTTAAGATAAAGTTTAAACCTTGGTGACAGTCAACATTCTGCTGAGCAGAAATCTGGATAGAACGTAGTAGTGATCGGCGTTATCACCCAACCACACCTTTACCTGTCAAACCAACACCAAGCCATTGAGAACAATGGCGGTCTGTTTGTAATCTAACATAATTACAAGCAAAATAATGACCCAATAAAGTAAATAGAGATCCCCCAAAAGACCTTGACAAAATCGTATTTGGAGGAGGCATTGCGGGAAGAGGACGCCAGTAAAAGACGCAATCTTGGAGTGATCGGAGCACGCTCCGTCATCTTCTTCTTCACCATCTTTAATCCCGACGATGTCACCGAGGTGGGTATCTGATATTGCTGCAAATCCATCGTCTTTTGTCATCTTCCAAATTCTGTGTCACACACTCAGTTCGTCATCTTCACCTTTATTAAACTTCTTAACTAAAATTTTGGAGTACTAGTTAGTGTAAACTATTAATAACTAAATATCTGTTTTGTTTACTAAATTGGTAAGATTTCAATAAAAAGGTAACCACTTCATTGTCTAATTCTGACAGCAACTTGCCCGACATCAGATACGAAGAACAGAACAGTAGATGATGATAACATCGTCTGTACTGCTTTAGCTGTACTAAGTTTCATTGTCTGAACCAGTTATTTCTGTCTCATTAGAAGAAGAAGTAAATAAGAACTGTTAATAGGATTCGTTTGCAGAGCAGCCATTTTCACTTTTCACTTTCAGGAAACACATTCCTGAAACGGGTATTGGCAAGAACTGGTGTATATTCATCCTGGAAAATTTATGGCGTGAGTTGCTTGGAGAAATGTATATTCACCCTGGAAAATTTCAGAATCCAATTCCAGAAACTTCAAAATCAACCCTGATCGCAGATCAAGAACAAGATTTGCACCTGGAAAGGATTGAACAAGTTCTGAAAGTTGTCGATAATCGTAAACTGTCTTCCTCTTCCATATTTTTCAAGATCAATCCCTGGGAGTCCTGAACAAAGAATTTTCCATTACAGCTTCAGGATCTTTAAAAATGGCTCCAACACTCTTGTTTCACAGTTCACAACCAATTGTTTTAAATTGAATTGTATTATGAATGGTTGACTTATTAAATAATTTATAAGTGTATGGATAATTTATTTAGTTGGCACCAAAATATAATGATTACAGTAAAGTAATTATTCAAAAAAACTATTTATAATTACATTTATCTAAAATTTTGTATACGTATGTCCTATTATGTTCAAATAATTTAGAATTAAAAGATTAACGTAATTTCAATTTTTAACTTCAAATTTTTAATTTGGATAAAAAGAAATAAACTAATCAATTATTATTAATATGATAACTCAAATCAGCTCTTAATCCCTAATCAATTAAATTTGACACAAACTAATAATATAAAATAATTATAATAAATTATTAATTTGAATCATATTTAATTAGTTCATTTCAAGTTTAAAAGTTAAGTTGAATTGTCAAATAAATTACATTTGATTATTCTATATTTAATCTTTCCTAAATATTTTTAAACTAAAATCTAAAAGAGAAGCTTTTCTTAAAAAAGTGAAATGATGATTTTGCTATCGGGAGTTTTTTAATATTTCTTAAATTACTTTTACCCTTTTAATTTTTTTGTTATATTCCCTTATAAACAAAACTAAAATTTGTAAATTTTCATAATTAAATGGATATGGTACACTCTTATATTAAATTATTTAATAAAAGTAAGATATACGTCAAGTATTAAATTTAATAAACAATGTTTATAATATGTTTAGTTTTAAAAGTTATGAACACCTTAATATTACTTCATTATATCAAAAATTATTAGGATGTTAGTCTTAATATATAATAGATAGATTCTTATGATACTTTAGGATTCGGTCTCATATTTTGAAGTTGAAACAAGAAATATCCTTAATTATATCTCTCTAAATTAGGTTTTAAAAAATCCAAGATATGTTATTTTTCATTTTCATAGGTTCTATTAGTTTTTTTAATTTACAATTGATTCTTATGCATATGTAGAAACATATTAATAACTAAATAACAACAAATAACAAAGTTTGTGAAGAACCCTAAAATTTACTAATAATTAAAATTTATTAATTATTATACAACAATTAAGATACTGCATTCTCCTTCATCTAATTAAATTAATAAAAATTTATGATTAAAAAATCAACCGGTTCAATTAGTTCAATCGTAAATATCTTGAATTGTTTAACTTTCCAATTCAATTTTCAACTTTTTAGTTCGATTAATTTTGGCAATTCTTGTTATTAAAATTTGATAAATATGTTAATCAATCGGTATTTTAGAAAATTAATAAGTTCTTATAAATTAAAATAAATAAATTAATTTTCATTTAATAATATATTTTCATTTAAATTTTAAATTCTTCAATAAATGAGAATAATCTTTTTTACTCATATCTACAATTTTTAATTTGCTAAAAGTCATATTAGCTAAATCAAATCCTTAGATCCCATTAAATACTAGATTAATAAAAATTTTAAACTATAACTAGATTATTTGAAATTTACCTATTAATAATAACCTCATATTTAGAAACACTTTGTATATTATTTAGAAAATTTGAAAAGTAATGTTCTTAGTGGAATATCATAATATAATAGGGTTAGGGTTAGGGTTTTATCATCTTATGACCTAAATTCAATATGGCTTAAAATTTCATACCTAACCCACCTAATGAGAATTGGCAAATAACAATGTATATCTTGTGATTTTAGGAAATCCAATGAAGTTCTCCATAAACGTTGATTTATTTATTATTTACTTAAAAAAGAATTTCTAAAAAATACACGAAAAGAAAATAATTATGCGTGACAAAATACAGAGTCTTATATATATAATATCCTATAATATTACTCTTTTTCGTTTGTATGGTAAGTATCATAATCAGCGTGGATTCTCTTCTTTTCCTTTTTTGCAGATGAGAGGACTTCTCAAGATCTCACCTACTCTTGTTTTAAGTTTCAATCTGTTTCTGAGCAATATGTTGCAGATAAACATTAATCTAGCCCTGTCAAGCAGGCAACTTCTGTCTCTTCCAGTTCATCCATGGACTCCAAGCAAACCTGCAAGATCTGCAACAGAAGCTTTGCTAATGGAAAAGCCATGGGAGGCCACATGAGATCTCACTTAGCTAAGCTACCTCTTCCTCCAAAAGGGTCCAAAACAGTTCACCCTCTTCCTCCGCGAGAGCCTGAAAAAAACCCAACTTCAAAGTCTCACTCTTCGTCTTTATCTTCTTCAAAGATCTATCACCTTGTTCCAAGCAAGGCTCACGTACCACCTAATAATTTATCAAAAACCAGTGTTGGTGATGATGGAGAAAACAAAATTGAATATCTGAGGAAGAGGACCTTGTCGAAACGGGTAAGTTCTATATCCAGTAGGTTTGGTGTTGTTGATGATGCAGATGCTGCGTTATGGTTAGTTATGCTTAGTTATGGAAAAGTAAAAGATGTGAAACTAGATATAGACATAGCAGAGCAATATATGAAAGCTAAAGCAACAGTACGAAGATTTAACAACAGAACTGATGCAACTCCAGATGATGAATGTTATGATGATGATGACGATACAAGTCTCGAAGAAGATGAAATTCATGTCAAGGAAAGAAAATCTGTACTTCAACTTGGTAAGTACAGATGTGAAACATGTAGGAAATCGTTCAGTTCTTATCAGGCTCTTGGTGGGCACAAAGCAAATCACAGTAAAATCAAAAACCTTGTTGCTAGTAAGTCAAAACCAAAGGCAAGAGGTGAGTATAAAAGCTTCCATAACCAAATGGATGAGTATGAAGAAGAAGAAGAAGAAGAAGAAGAAGAAGAAGTAGAAGAAAGTGGGGGAAGATTGTTTAAGTGTCCATATTGCAGCAGAGTTTTTGAATCAGGTCAAGCACTCGGTGGACATAAGAAGGTGCACTTTTCACCTAATCCTACAAGTTATGGGAAATCTGCTAAGTTCTTTGATCTCAACTTACCAGCCCCAGAAGCTCCCGAAACTGAGGTTACTTTGGCTAAACTTGCAGCATTTCAAGCATGAGAGATTCTCGTGACATTTTCCATCACTTTCTCAGGAATCTGTCGCTTGAAACTAAAACTCCATGACAAGCTACAAGCTCCTGTATCAGCACTCGACCTCTTGAAGTGTTTCTTGATAGAATTAAAGCATTTTTTTCGTTCGTGTTTTTGTTATTTCCAATTGCAGAAATTACTTCATTCTATTTATGTATATAACAAAAAATTGCAATCTTCAAATTATCTCTTTACCAAACAGAGATTTGACTCCATTTTGTTAGAGAAGATTCAATCGGGGGTAGTGTTCTTATCTTTTAATGCTGTTTATTTCCATACTTCAGCAATTAGTTTGCATGTACTTCTTCTTTTGCCAAAATTTTATTTGATAGATATGTAATCTAATATTTTAAAAACTGAACCGAATGTTCAACGTTCAACGTTCAACCGATATTAGATCGTCGTAAAATTGAAAATAGTATTTTACCTATAAAAATTTTAAAGTTTAATTAAAAAATGAGAGTGTTAGATAAAAACTAATCTACTTATTTTAATTTGTAAAAACTGATTATTTTATGAAAACTACCGGATTAATTAATAAACTATTAATGTACAAAAATTGTCTTATTAATTAATAAACTAATCAAAAAATGCATTAGTTTACTAAAAAATATGATTAATCAAATTTTAAAACATTGATATAATCTATCAAATAATGCAAAATTCTAAATTTTGCTTTCTACCATTATTGTAATTAATAGTTTTATTTACTTTCTCTAGTTTTAAATTTATATTCCTTCTTTCTCTAGAACAGTAGGAATCAAAATATATTCTATTATTGTTGTTATTTTATTTTCTATCATAATTTGTCTAAAATTATTTCTAGTCATTGTGGGTGTGTAACAATGATTAAAAACCTAACTGATTTCGATCGATTCAAACTCTTGTTGATCAGTTTATTAATTAATTGGTCAATTTTAGTAAATTAATAAATTCTTATAAATTAAAATATATTAATTAATTTTCAATTAAAATTTAAATTCTCCAATAAATAAGGACAATTTCTTTCAATTATATTTTAAATTTTAAATTTTTATTTTATTTTATCATTGTTTAATACCAATTGGATCTTTTAAACTTTAAACATCTTATCTTACCAATTTAACTTTTAGTCCGGTTTTGAAAGTATTGGTGAGTATCTAAGTATATTTGGTGATCTCAACTTATATTAATGTGTCTTGGGGTTCAAATTCTTTTATAGGTGAGATTGAATTTAATCAAAGAAAAATTATCTATTATTTTAAAATTAATTTTTGGTTTCTAGAGTAAAATATTAAAGATTATTTTAATTCAATGTTTATATCTTTAATTTGAGTGATTTCTTGACAATTTTGTATAATTTTAAGAAGAATAATAAATATTCTTTATAACTCTCAAATTTACAGTCGACATGTTAATGTATGATATAAATGTTCGAAACATATCAGGGAAAATAGGTTTGATTAATAAGGTAAGTCTTCACTTGGAATCACTTCTCGAATAGATTGTGTTGATTTAGATAATTATATTACTATTATAAATTAAATACATAATATTAGTATATATATATATATATATAAGGTGCTCATTCTTATCGACATTTTAAAAATTGAATTAGATTTTAAAAATTGAATTAGATTGACCAGTTAACAATGAAAATTTTAAATCAGGCAATTTTTTATTTGATTTTCAATTTTAGAGTTTGATTTAGTTTAATAATTTTATTGATAAAAATCAATCAATTTCTTAATTATTCGATCAAATTTTGTAAATTAATCAATTTTATAAACCAAAATAAATAGATTAATTTTCATTTAACAATCTCTTTTTTCAAATAAAATTTAATTTTTTAGATAAGTAAGGATAATCTTTTTCAACCATTTTTAATTTTTTTAAATTTTATTTAACTGATTTTATAATGGTGTAATATCAGTTAGTTTTAAACTTTAAATCTCTTGTATTACTGATTTAACTTTCGGTTCAAGTTCCAAAACATTGATTATGATCACTAAGAAGCCCATAGCTCATTGATGAAAGAATGTTTATAGCTTTTTTTGCAAAAATTACACTTTAATTTTTAAGATTTGTCTAAACTTAAAATATTTGATAATGCTCATATAATTGGTATATATTATAAAAATAATTGTAGTTCTCTCTAAAATAAACATAAATATTAACTTCAATCACATTTCATCAACTTAAGTGACTTTTTAAATGAAAGACTGAAGACTTTTTCTTAAGAAAGAGATCTTCTCTTCATATAATTCAATCTTATGAGATCAGTATACATACATGAGTAGTATAACAAAAGGGATCTACACATGAGTAGTACAACAAAAGGGATCTACTGGCACCGTATCTTATCAATTAGTTAATATCTGATTATATACAATAATAGTTAGATGGCTCATATCTACTTCGCGTATCCCACTAACACTGCCTCTCAAGTTGTGCATGAACATCTTTTTACGCCTAACTTGTCCAATGAGTCATGGAAAGCATTCAGAGTGACAGATTTTGTAAGGAGATCTGCCAGCTGATGCCGTGATTGTATATAAGGAAACTGAATGATATTACCGTCTAACTTTTCTCTGATAAAGTGCCTATCAACTTCCACATGCTTCGTACGATCGTGTTGAATCGGGTTCTGCGCTATCTCAATTGTTGCGTTATTATCACAATTAGGGATGGCAATAAGTAAGGTTCGATTCGGGTATTACTCTACCCATATCCATATCTATTTTTTATGACTCAATTCATATCCATATCCATATCCATTGATTTTTACAGTTTACTACGCATATCTAAATCCATTTGATTGTTCGAGTTTTTAGATATCCATCAGGTTGTATAACACATAAAAATATAACTTCTAAATAGAAAATATAAAAAGTAGATTTTTGCTAACGCTCCAAATCAAAATTACTTTAATAATAATAAGTCAAGATTTTGATTTGTATTTCTTAAAAACTATAAAATTAGAAAAATAAAAATCATAATGTATAGTGCAAAGACAACATATATTTTTCACAATCAAAAATTGGAACAAAGACTGAAATATCCAAAGCTTCAAATTATCTTTGTGTGAACTCCACAACATTCAAAACTCCATCTCTATATCATTTGCATTATTATCATCCTATAAGAAAATAAAATATGATGAAAAAGGTGATGATTGAGGAGTAAAGTGGAGATTTTAAAGCTATTTCTTCTCCGAAAATATTAATATGGAATTAATAAAAATAGAATTAATAAAAAACGGGTAGGATATGGGTATCCATCGATTCGGGTTATCATTAGATCTATATCTACATCCATTTTTTAGCATCCATTTAAAACTCATTTTTTAGCCTCTATGTCCATTTTTTTAGGTCGTGTACTGCAGATATTAATCGAGTTGAAAACCCATACCATCCCTAATCACAATGCAAGTTCATGGGTAGTTTGACTTCGATCCCCAAGTCTCTAAAAATTCGTCTTATCCACAATAACTCACACAGTGTATGAGCCATGCTTCTAAATTCCGCTTCAACGCTTGATCTAGCCACCACTTTTTGTTTTCAACTTTTCCAAGTTACGAGATTACCACCCACTATTGTTAGATAGTCAGTAGTAGATCTTCTGGTAGTCTGGTCACCTACCCAATCCAAATCTAAATAGCCTTCAATCTTAATGTTTCCATTCCTCGCAAAGAATAATCCTAGTCCAGGTGTGCCTTTGAAACACTTCAACAGTTGTATAGTAGCATGTAGATGATCCTCACTGG
Source organism: Erythroxylum reticulatum (assembly GCA_025504915.1). Lineage (NCBI taxonomy): Eukaryota > Viridiplantae > Streptophyta > Magnoliopsida > Malpighiales > Erythroxylaceae > Erythroxylum > Erythroxylum reticulatum. The sequence goes on along the minus strand of JANSVA010000007.1, from coordinate 32,114,865 downwards.
GGGCATGCATAAACTGGCTTAAGATACTCACAGCATATGCTAAATTTGACCGCGTATGCGTGAGATAATTCAACCTTCCAATTAAGCGATGATAACTACCTTTGTCTGTTGGAGTCTGCACTGGGTAGATCCCCAGTCTGTGATTCAATTTAATTTGCATCTCTACTAGTTTACATTCAATCAAACTCGTTTCTACAAGTAGGTCCAACATGTACTTTTTCTGTGTGAGTGTAATTCCACGGTTTGTTTTAGTGACCTCTATTCCAAGAAAGTAGTTGAGCTCTCCAAGATCCTTCATCTCGAACTTTGTTGTCAAGTGTTTCTTGAAGTCATCAATCTCCTTTTGATCACTTCCAGTAATGATTATGTCATCCACATAGACCAGCATCATCTTAACGTTGCCTTTTACCTATTTCACAAAGAAGGTATGATCAACATTACTCTAGTTGTATCCAAACTCCTTTATAATGATTGTAAGCTTGCCGATCCAAGCTCGTGGCGATTGCTTCAGCTCATAGAGTGACTTTCGGAGCTTGCACACTTTGTCTTTGTGTATTCTTGAGCACTCAACTCCTTCCAGAATGTCCATGTATACTTATTCTACCAATTCCCCATTTTAAAACGCATTCTTTACATCTACTTGTTAAAGAGTCCAATATTTGTTTGCAAAAATTGAGAGTATGATTCAAACAGTGTTCATCTTCGCAACAAGAGCGAAAGCCTCATCGTAATCCACTCCATACTTCTGTGTATATCCCTTTACAAAAAGTCTAGCTTCGTAACGGTCTAGGCTACCGTCCGCCTTGAGCTTTGGTGTGAATACCCATTTATAACCCACTGCTCTCTTTATTTCAGTTAGAGCCACTAGCTCCCATATATCTTTTTTTTCTTGCAAGGCCTTCAGTTCTTTATTCATTGCTTTCTTCCATTTTGGGTCATTCAATGCTTCCCGTACATTTATGGGTATATAAACATTATAGAACCTGCTAGTTATTTTGACATTAGAGAGGTTGAAATGTAGTTGCATATGGGGTGCTTGCTTCGTGCTTTCAGATCTGGTTCATATTGCGTCTTTGACACACCCTTCGTTATTCTCTGTAAGGTTCTAACATTTTGGACATTTTCCATAGAGTATGGTTATATCATGGTAGAAGTAATTTAATCTTCCTGTTGTTGCTAAAGATCCCCACCTACACACAGTTCAACACTTAGTGATATATCACAAAAAGATTCAGATTTAGTATTTACCTGTGGTGGTGGCTCCACATTCTGGTCTAAGGGGACATTCGAGAATGATCCTTCAGCTAGTGGTGTAGGCAATCTTGCGCTTATTGGTTCTTCTGGGAGTACACTACATGGAAGAGTTTCACCCTTTCCAAGTATGGTTTGTAGTTCTACAAGTTTTCCAAGTTCGTGCTCGATGTCAACGTCCTCCATGCTTCCCTTCTAATTCGAAACATCTATCTCCCCCTAAAGGGAAGTATCATAAGTGGTGTAATATGGCTTATATTCAACGAAGGTGACGTCCAACGTAGTGTAGAGTTTACTAGCCTTTGAGTCATAACATGTGACGCCCTAATACCCCTTGGGAGAATACAGGGGCACCACGTAGACAACATAACATACATGCATACAGAACTGAAACAAAACCAAAACATACAAAACATTGATCATGCAATCTCAATAGCTCAAAGCAGAAGTAGTTTGGAGAAATGATCTTAATTACAACTTGTTCCAAATCGGAACCAACCTGAATTAAGATTATTACAACCTTCAAATAAATCCAAAGTTATATACATCAAAGACAAGCCAAAACAAACTCCAAAAATACAATTTTAACAAAACAAAACATAAACTTCATTTGCCATTGCAGTTGACTTGTCCCAATCCTTATGTCCTTCTCTCAGAACCTACACGGGACAAATTCACTGTACTAAGCATATAGCTTAGTGAGTAATAACTAATCTATGCATAAATTGACAATTAATTATACACAATCATGATATA
>JANSVA010000007.1:32087939-32102741 GCA_025504915.1 Erythroxylum reticulatum | reverse complement strand
TCCTATTCCTAGGTTAGATGATATGCTTGATGAATTGCATGGTGCATGTATCTTTACAAAGATTGACTTGAAAAGTGAATACCACCATATTAGAATGAAACCAGGAGATGAATAGAAAACTGCTTTTAAAACTAAATATGGGTTGTATGAGTGGTTAATTATGCCATTTGGTTTAACTAATGCACCCAGCACTTTTATGAGGATGATGAATCATGTCTTGCGTGCATTTCTTGGTAGATTTGTGGTTGTTTACTTTGATGACATTTTGATATATAGCACTAAAGATTGGGTTTGGGTGCATCTGAGGAAGGATAGGTTTCCTACACAGAGGAAATCCAAGTTGGATCCTAGGGATGATAGTCCATTCCAAGTGTTGGCGCGGGTTAATGACAACGCCTATAAAATTGATCTTCCAGGTAAGTATAATGTGTCTGCTACTTTTAATATTGTTGATCTTTCTCCTTTTGATATGGACTCAAATTCGATGACGAATCTTCTTGAGGAGGAACGACTAATGTGAGCGGGGCTATGGATCATCGAGCAGGACCAGGCAGAGAGCTAGCCATGCCAAAAGGGCCCATGACCAAAGTTAGGACCAAGAGACTTAAAAAGGCTTTTTATACGTATGTGGGCTTTTATCTTGAGAGGTTGGCGAGCTCCAAGCCTATTGAGGAGAATTTAACGGAATTGAGCCCAAACTAACCCATTTAACTCAAATCCTTGGACCAGACTTGGAGCTTAAAGATAAGAAGATTTGGGCTATTTTAATGCTTCATCACTTAAGCCCAAATGCATACGGATCCAGTAGTGGCACAACACATCATACCTATTTATTTAGTTTTTGGACTTTGTTTCTTTGGGCTACGATATATTTTAGCCCAATCTTTTATTATTTAAACTAGGTATAAATATGTGTTTTTAGGTCAAAATTTTCAGAACTTTTTAGAACATAATTGTTGAAAAGTCGTCGGCTTCAATAGGGAGAAACATTATTCTCTTGTTCTTGTCACCTTTCAAACCATCTTTCACTTATCAATTGCTTCCCCAATTGTGGTGTGTCGATTGTTCGTTTCTCTGAGTTTTATTTTGATCATCGGGATTGTTTGAAATAAGTTTCCAAGAGGTGTCGTAGAAATCAAACCTTGCGTGTCCTTATTTTTCTTGTTTGTTAAATTCAAAATTTTCATCGTTCTTAATTCCTCAAGGTCGAAAACACACCAAAACAAAACACCCATCGAAAACTCCATCAAATCATCATCAATCCTTCCACGGTACGCCTTAACACCTGCAACCTTTCTGGAATTATGAGTAGTCAAAAAAAATGCACTTGATAGCACATGGATCCAGTTTGCCACGTAGAGGTTGAGGGATGTGGACATAAGTTATGTAACCAAAAATAAAGGGTTCTAGATTTGGCATGTGTAGAATCTTTAATAGAGAATGCAACTTTTGTAGTGGAGTTTGGAAATCCAAGGAGCTGGAGGGAACTCGATTTATCAAATAAGTAGCAGATTTCACAGCCCAATAGGTTCGAGGCATATTCATACCAAAAAGTGAGGCACGAACCACTTCAAAGAGATATCGATTGTTACGTTTGGCTAATTCGTTTTGTTGAGGAGTGTAAGAGCATGAGGTTTGGTGCTTAATTCCATGGTCACGAGGAAATTCAACCATCACAGGGTTTACATATTCTATTCCATTATTTATTTGCAATATTCCAATATTTCGTTTATACTACACTTGCACCATTTTATAAAAATCCCGAAAAGCTTGGAAAGCATCACTTTTTTCTTAAGTAAAGAAATCCACACCATTCTACTACATTTATCAATAAAAGTGACAAAATAATGGGCATTCGAAAAAGAGGGTATGCTCGCAGGGCCCCAAACATCAGAATGAATAATCGTAAAAGGTTCATTGCTTTTATTCATACTGGGTGCATAACAAACACAATTACTCTTTGTAAGTTCACAAGTTTCACAATGGAATTTGGAATTATTCACCTTAGAACACAAACTAGGCTTTAGTTTTTTGAGATATCCAAAGGAAAGATGACCCAAACGATGATGCCACAGCCACATATCTGCTTCTGTTATATCCTTAACCACATTATTTGCTCATACCGATTCACTTGGTTCTAGATCTAGGTAATAAAGATTGCCTCGTCTAACACCATAACTAATGATCCTCCAAGTTAGAATGTCCTGGAATTACACAGAATGAAGGTCAAAATGTTACTATATAAGATAACGTAGTAGTGATTCGAATGATAGACATTAAATTGTAATCTAGTGATGGAATAAAAAGAACTGTATCCAATTTTATATTTTTGGAGATGCGACATGAGCCCTATCTTTAGATACTTTCTTCTTCTTCATTTGTTGTGGATACATATGACTTTGAATGAGGTTGTACTCGAGCTAATAGTTTGACATCATTCGTCATGTGATCCGAGGTGCCTGAGCCAATAATCCATTTATTATGTGAGATTGGAAATTTTTCCTTACCAGTTGCATTATGAAGAAGTACATTAGCAGTTGGGTTTATTGAGTCAAGCTCAGGTGTAGTAAAGTTGGGTATGTCATTAGAGTGAGTATTTATGGCTTTTGGATTGATTTTTCTCATGGGCTTCTTAGAGAAATCCCACCATTCATAGTAGCCAATGAGTTCGTAGCATTTAGGCTTCGAGTGACCTGTCTTGCCACAGTTAGAACATATCAAGGATTCATTCTTCCAACCCTTCGGCTTCGAAGTTCCAGGGTTGAGCCCTTGGTGTGTCTGTTTTGCAAGAAGAACAGTACTATCAACTGGTGCTTGATCACTATTCATTACTTGGCATTGATGAGATTCTCTCTGAACGTATGCATACATGCTTTCCACATCTAGTCGAGCTTCTTTCGAAGTATCTCGTTTCGCACTTGATCAAATTCAGGGTCGAGTCCTGTAAGAAAGATATGAACCCGTAACCTTGTTATTGTTGCACGTACTTGTACTACACCTGGGACGACCGACTCTGCTTGTTCTCTGGTGCGATGGTCGATCTCTTGGAAGATCACAACCAATTCAATGTAATACACAGATAGCGGCCTTCCATTCTGCTTTGTTGTAAATGACTTCTTGTTGAGTTCGAAGATCACAATTTCATCTCTAGGATCATAAAACATACAAGCAAGAGCATCCCATATATCCTTTGCAGTAGGCAATCGGATAAACCAACGCATAAGGGTCGGACTCATGGTTTCAATAAGCCAACTATGAACTATTTGGTTGTCAGTAATCCAAATGGCCAATTTAGGGTCTCCTTCGTTCGGTTTCTCTACAGCTCCAGTCAAATATCCAATTTTGTTGTATACAATGATTCACATTTCCATGAGTTGGGACCATAGGAGGTAGTTGGTTTTGTTAAGGATGATAATGATGGGAAAAAGAGCACTATCGTGATTCATGATGATGGGGGTTACTATTGACTGTTTCATTTGACACAGTACGAGGTTTACAAAGTTATGATGTAAGGTATTTCAATACTAGATGGGTTTGGGGTATGTTCAAATACCATGAAGACTTTTTTTTAAGAAAGAGATCTTCTCTTCATATAATTCATTCTCATGAGATCAGTATATGCAAATCTTATTAAATTTAGTATGATCTACTAATTTTAGGTAATATTGATCCAAACTTGAACTAATTTACCATGATTGATTAGATTTTTAAAAAATTTTAATTTTAATTTTAAGTCAAGTTAAATTTTAACACTTGAACTTAAATCTAAATTCTGTTAAATCAATTAGCCTATTGCTTAAGGTAAAGATAAAAAGATTATATTTGAACCAAATCAGATTAAAGGATAAGTATTTAAATATAAAATAGTTAAATCTATTAATTTTTTTGTAATTTAATCTTGTTGTTTTAATTTTTATAATTTTGAATTGATTATTTATCGCTTATCATATTATTTAATTATCATATAATTATTTTTATCTATTTTATTACACAAAACGATGTAGTGTTAAAATTGTTAAGTTCAATATATAGGAACAGAAATTTAACGAAAAATATATATAATAACTAAATAATACTATAAAAATAAATGATAATTATCTGAAAATTTAAATAAAAAATTTAAATTACAAAATGACTATGTGAAATTAACCAAATATAAAATAAAAACTTATAATCGATTTTTATAAACCAAAATTAATTAATTAATTTTTCTTTAACAACCTCTTTTTTAAATAAAATTTAAATTAAAGATAATCTTTTTATCTATCGATTGAACATTTTAAACCTTAAATTTTATTTAGGATATTTTTTCTTTTAATTTCATAATCGTCACTTTAATTTTCTATTTTATTAAAAAATACAAGTTGTATGACAATATCACTCTTAGTTTTAATTTTTGATTTTTAATTCTTAATTTTATATGCCAAATTAAACATATATGGTGTCCCAAGGACAAAATAGAACAAGAACACTTGAAAATTCCATTCAAAATAAAGTAAAAATCACATATCCTATACCAATCGCCCCCACCCCTTTTGAAAATAAGAAAAAAAATAAAAAAAGTTAGTAAAAATTGATGATATTAACACTCCCCATTAGGTTTTTCTTCAACATCACACTCGGCAGTAATCAGATTATCACCACCGTTACTGCCAAAAATGGCTTCCGGCAACTTCCTCTTCGGCTTCGCTTCCTGTAGCATTAAAACCACGTCCCTCATCGACGGCCGATCCGCCGGATTCCGGCTAGTACATAACAAAGCAATCCTAAGTATTTGCATCATTTCCTCCCTGACAGACGGTATTGAAGCTCCGGCATTCTTGTCTAAAATATCATTTATACCATCCTTCGTCTTGATCTTAGACCTAATCCAATCCACAATGCTGTTACCATCTCCAAATTCTGAGTCAACCGATCTTTTACCGCTTAAAATCTCCATTAACACTACCCCGAAGCTATAAATATCACTCTTCTCGTCAACTTGTAGAGTGTAAGCATATTCTGGAAGAGAAAAACATAAACCAAATCAATCATATCATTTGAAAAAAAAAAATCAAAAGCACAATGAATAGAAGGATATTACGAATCATTTCATGGAGGGTCCTATCAGATTCAGTAACACTCTGTGTTTCTAAACTTTCATCAACATAGCTTTACTTGTTATTCTACGTAATATTACTAAAATGACACTATAGGACTCACTTATCTTTGAAAGTATGGTTAATTAGTCCTACCCCATATGCTTTATTAAAAGGAAAAGAAGGAAATAAAAGTAAAAAGAGAAGGTATTATCATTATGGGTCGGTATAATATAACTCAAATACTAATACCCGACCCGACAAAAGAGTTTTATCATCTTTGCAATGTCAAGTCTTTGACAGATTTGACACTGCAAGTGGACGTTTCAATCATCCGACAAAAGGAATTATACTTAAAAATGAAAATGAAGAAACTGTTGTTGACCTGGTGCGATGTAGCCGTAAGATCCGGCGATGACAGACATGGACTCATCACTCTGGATCAACTTAGCGACCCCGAAATCGGCTACTCTGGCTTCCATCTCACCGTCCAATAGAATATTACTAGGCTTAAGATCACGGTGAACGATCACCGGGTCACAGTCATGGTGGAGATAGCAAATCCCCTGAGCCACACCTAGGGCAATCTTGTACCTCGTAACCCAATCAGAGACTAAGTTCTCTCCCTTGTTTATTCCATGCAATAAATCGTCTAAATTCCCATTAGGCATGTACTCGTAGAGCAGCATCGTGCACTCCCTGTTGCTGCAACACCCTAACAATCTCACTATGTTCCTGTGTCTCACGTTCCCTAACACGTCCACCTCTGCCAACACCCCTCTCCTCCGTCGGATGCTTTCCTTGTGCTTGCCCCACAGCTTCTTCACCGCTATGATCTCGCCACCTGGCATCTCTGCTTTGTACACCGTCCCTGTGGACCCCATCCCTAGGATCTTATCGCTCATTGACAAGCACTCCAACACATCATCAGCCGTAAAGTTTAACCGCTGAAAAGCGGTTATTTTCCACGGCCCGATCTCGCGGTGGTCGTTCATGAACCTCCGGTTATAGTTTGCGTGGAAACACCTTGTCCCGGCGACGAGGACGAAGAGTCCGATTCCGAACGCTGCTGCTATGATCCACACGATAGCCCCTGCCGTCTTCTTCGGCTCTTGTCGCCGGCGTACTTCTAGCTCTCCAGCCTCTAATGTATCGGCGGGGCATGGTTTGGCCAACAAGCCTCCGCACAGTCCCTCGTTTCCGGAGAACGACGATGGATGTAGGTTACGGAATATCGAACCAGTGTTCGGGATAGGACCGATTAGGCGGTTGTAGGACACGTTGAAGGTCTCCAATGTGGTGCAGTTTTCGAAATTGGAGGGAATCGCCCCGGTGAGGAGGTTGTGGGAGAGGTCAACCGCCGTTATCGCCGGCAACGTTGATATCTCCCAGGGGATTATTCCGGTGAGCAAGTTGCTGCTTAAATTTAAGGATAGAAGCTTCACGCAATGACCAATGTCCCAGGGGATTGTACTGTTGAGAGAGTTTCCTTGCAGTTCGATTCTGTACACACTGTTGCAACCGATAAAGTCGGGGACTTTCCCGACGATTTTGGACCTACTGGCGGAGAATATCTGAAGATTCGGTGCATTCCAGATATTTGTTGGAAGAGCGCTGTGGAATGAGTTTCCTGAGATGTTGATGTACTGTAGTTCTGGTGCATTGCCGAGATCCAGAGGGATTGTGCCGGTTAAGTTGTTGCTGCTTATGTCCATGAATGTTAGGTTCTTCAGGAGGCCGAAACCGCTTGGGATCGACTCGTTGAGTTGATTGTTTTGAATTCTAAACCTTGCCAGTGAGGTGCAGTTAGCCAGTGAAGGTGGGATTTTGTCGATGAAGAAATTAGAGAAGAGTATGAGCTTGAAAAGCTTATTTCCCTGACAAAGATTTGGTGGGATTGGACCAGTAAGCGAGTTGGATGACACATCGAGCCATTGTAATCTTCCGTTGGAGCCCAGTTTTTGAGGGAGAATTCCGGTGAGCGAATTGTCCCACAGTAATAGTGTGTCCATGTTTGGAAGCTCACCAATTCCTTGTGGTATTTCTCCGGTTAATTCATTCTTCATCAGGCTCAATCTGGTTAGCTCTTTTAAAGAAGATAAACCTTCTGGAATAATGCCTGATAATCCATTATCTGACAAATCAAAAATCTTCAGAGCTTTTAAGTTCTCAAAACTTACTGGGATTTCGCCTGTTAAATTGTTCGAGAAAAGCAGTAAGTACTCCAGCTTTGTTAAGTTTCCAATTCCTTGAGGGAGCTCACCGGAGAGGCTGCAATTCGAGATGTCCACGTACTGAAGATTAGTTAACAATGCAAACTCCTCCGGTACTCTGCCTGAGAACATGATATTGTATCCAATCTCCATGTGCTCGAGCTGGCTCAAGAATCCTAATTGTGGTGGCAGTGGCCCTTGAAGTTGATTCCCAGCTAAGTTAAGAAACTTCAATCTCGGCAAAGTCCCATAGCTCATCGGAATCTCTCCATCGAAGTAACTACCACCGAGGTTGAGCTGCTCCAAAAAGTGTAAAAAGACCAATTCTTTTGGTAGTGGTCCAGTGAAGCTGTTGCTATATGCATTGAAGTGTCTCAGGAACTTGAGCTTGGAAATCCCAGGTGGGAAAGTTGACTTGAAGAGGTTATGGCTTATATCAAGTGTCCTAATGTCAGTTAGTTCAAAAATGGTTTGTGGGAATTGACCATCAAAAGAATTTCTGCTCAAATTCAGGTGGAGTAAGCTCTTCAAGTATCGGATTTCGGCTGGAATAATACCTGAGAGATTTCGTTGGGAAAGATTAAGGGATGTGACTTGACCTGTTTTGGGATTGCATTTGACACCAACCCATGAACACCAAATTGGCTCTTGTGAATCAGACTTGGAGAAGCTAGGACTTAGGTCCCATTCCTGGAATGTGTCATGCGGATCTTTTAACGAGAACTTCAAAGAAAGGAGAGCACGAAGTTGTAGAGGCAAGGTTGTAGTAGAAAGCACTAACCATGGTCTATAGAAGAAAATGAATGTGAAGAGAAAGAAGAGAAAATGAGGTTTCATGGTTACCTAGGATATGGAGATTTTGGTTGAGAGATGAGCAAGGCTAAGAGAAGCAAATTTAAGGGAAGGCTGGTTTTGATGAGCGGAGATGATGATGCTTTTTTTGAGTGCTGAGCACTGAGAGTGTTTCATGATCAATGATTATTTGCTGGAGAAATGCTACAGAGAGAGAAAGAAGAGAGGGAAAGAGTAACCACTACTGCCAAGAGTCTCATCTCTTGCTGTTTGGTGTGTTAATAAGAGCCTGTGTCACTGTACACTACACTACAGTTCCACCATCTTTCTCTTTAGTAAGTATTTCTCCTTTGTCTGCTCTCCCACATACTTTTGGTTTTCTTGGTTTCTTTTCCCTTCTTTTTGTTTTTACTTTTCATCATTCCTTGTTTGCTTTATCAGATTTTTTATTTTTCTCTTTAAAATTTTGTTGTGTAACAGTGTTTGTGTCTCACAGGATCCAAGAAAGTCATTTCAATTTCCCACCAATTTCTCAAGAACCAAACATATTTTTAAAGTGTTTCTCCAACATTCTCCACTGTGGAGTTTCCAGGTGAACCCTGACAGAGGCTAGCCTCCTGGACCACCATCCCATACATACAGTACCTTCTTCGCAGAACACGTATCTCCACAAACCACGAACAGTGCCAATTTTCCTCCTTCCTTAGGCTTAATCATTGTTGAAACACCCTAATTGGGAAATTGTTTTCATCTCACCATTCTTCAAGATTTCAACTTTTGTAAAAAAAGAAAAACCATTTTCATTTACTACCGTTTCAAAGCACGCTCATCCTGAATAGGCCAATACAATTATAGCACCTGTAAGAGAATAGTGGCTCGTCAGAACCCAGAAGACCCATCTTTGTCATGCTATTTCACGCTCTTTTTTCACCTTGGGATCATAAATATTTAACCACTTGTCGTAGGTAACTACAGAGTATAATTCATTCATTCATAACATAGATGTACAGTACAGGACACTGCACAAAACATATTATATTCTCGAACCAAGATCCTGTGTCATTAATGTCCAATTAATACAGCTTAATGTATACTATTATCATATCTTCTTGTGAGGCCATGCTTTCATTGCCTGGTTTGACTTAGTGAAAAGGATTGAACATGCTTATCATTTACTTTGTTTGTTATTATCCTTTGTCCAAGGCATCCCTTAAGATAACGACAAAGTTGGCAGGACGTAATCATCTTCTTTTGTATCATCGGTATATTAACTTAGAAGTGAATCATCACAATACATCCGGCCAACATCTTTTCCCCAACTTTTACAATGATTCAATAATACCGTACCCATTTCTTGTTTTTGCTTCAAATTTGGCTTATCCAACTTGATATGTTGAGTTGAAAGTTAGTTGGATTATGGTAAAACTTCATTTTTGCTTATTTACTTTATTTCAACTAAACTGATAACACTCAGAGATTATATAAAATTATACACGAAAGATCCTTGAACAAGCAAAATGCTTGTTTACCATCATTTGGGGAAGGTTAATACATTGGAACTATGATGGTTCCCAAGGCATTTGGTACTATTATGATTGTTAGTAGAAGAGCACATGCTTCTTGTACCTTGCTATTTAAGTTTCTAGTATCATTATGCACTTCATTATATCATCCATTGTGTGAATAATGCATTTTTAGTTTGAGATATAATATTTTTATATCCGCTAAGTAAGCCAATGGGTTAGATCTCCTAAAAATATACGGTTCGAACTCAGAACAAATGAAAACATCTGGCTTCTTTTTTAAATATATTTCTATAATATTATATCTAATTTTGCTATTAAATAAGTAAAAAGCTATCCCTATATTTTCTTTTTATTAAAAAAATAAAAGGAAGGGGCAGAACATAACAGGAAAGGAAAGAAACAAAGTGTTTTGGGCGGTCCTGGGAAGAAATGTACTTAACGTGGCATTATACCATACTGGTCTCCCGCGAGGGCATTATAGAAATTTCAGGCAAAATAATCTTCTACTTTTGATCTATTTTAAAATATTTTAAATTTTAAAATAAATTAAAAATATGTAAGAGTGGAGCGAAAGTACCAAAACGTCCACGGTATGAACACAAATTCACTTGTATCGTATGTATGATGTTATGTATAAATTATCAAAAGGGAAGAGGTGGAGTGAGACGCAGCGGGGAGTGATAAGCTTGTGGGACCCAACAATCAACTCTTTGTCTCCTTAATACCCTTCAGTTGGATTTAGCAACTCCAGGCGGTCAATAATACCAATTATTTGAAAAAAGGAATAAAATTGTCTTTTGCTTTTATTTTAATAAATAATAATAATAATTTGGAAGTAACTTGGCACGTGCCTGTTCATGCCTCCTCGCGTGCCTGATGCGCGTGACCCCACAATTAGAAACATGGATGATGATGATCATCATCAAAGAAGTAAGGAACGAAGGAGCACGATGAATCATGAGGGCGTGCCCCATCTCACGCGTGATTTTGTCCCAATTCCCGCTCTTAACGCTTCTTGCCTTTCTTTTTGACGGTTTTGACCTTTCTTTTTTTCTTCAATTTTAAAAAATTTAATAATAGTACTTACAATTAATATATATATATATATATATTTCCCCTCATTTTTAGCTCGAATTAATTGATGGAAGTTCTTAATTGGAATGAATCACTAATCTATCTTCAATGCAATTAAGAGAAAAGGACTTGGTGTTCTTTTAATTTTATAAAATTTAAAGAGTATTTGATTATTTTAGATTAATTTAAAAAATACTTTATTGTTAATTAAAAATTTTAAATTTGTTTTCATTAAGTTCATGTCAAATTAACTAAAATAAAAATTATTATTAAAATTAGATTATGACAATTTAATTAAAATAATTTATAAGACAAATTTTAAGAATTATTAGACATTTTTAAATTACTTTAAATTTTATCTAAATTTTATTTGATCATATTTTTCAAAATATGTTTTTTCATTAAGTTCATATAAAGCAACTATAATAAAAATTATTATTAAAATCAAATAAACATTTTATTAAAATAATTTATGAAACATTTTAAACTACTTTTAATTTTATCTTAAATGTATATGATCATATTTTTTGGAAATGCAATAAAAAAGCATTGTTAATATAAACTTGAGAAATTTGATGTGTAACTTACATACAATAGTTATTGCCCCAACCTAACAAATGTCTCCGTAACATATCCCACCATTGAAAAAAAGGAAAGTTGCTTTTTCTGTAAGAATGTCAATGAATCGGGCCGAGTCAGTTTGACTATAAATTAGGATAGCTTGTGACCCGACAGCCATAATAGGTTAGCCCATGGTCTGTTACCACGGGTTGATTGGCATGTTGGGTTAATCCGGCCTATTTTATCATTTTTTTAAAAAAATAAAAAAAATTGAAGTCATTTTTAAAATAACGATAAGCTGACCATTTTTGACAGATATCCCGTCCATAATTCTGTCAACTTGAGCTAAAATTGAGTCAAACGGTCAGGTCAAAATTGTCATCCTTTTTCTTTTTAGCATCCAAATATAGACATTTCCAAAACAATTTCAATGGTTTTTGTGCCATTCTAGATATCCCCAGAAATGCTTCCTTCTCAATAAACCACTTTTTGGGATTTTGATCTTCCAAGAAAAAAGGGAGGGGTTTGAAAAAATCGATAATTATAAAAAAGGAGTTTAGTCGCTTTCATTTTTAAACAATAGTGGTCCTAAAATGAATCTACACACATATCCTAAAGCAATATAGTCTTGTAACATCTTCGACTTGGACCACACTCTTTTATATAAATTTGATCCAACCCAAAGTCATACTCGAATATTCAAATCCGATCAAATTTGACAAATTTTTAAAACCTGATTATCCTATCTTGTAAGCAGAAACAGTGAACACTCATCATCCTATCTTGTAAGCTTGTGGAATGGATTTGATATAAAGTTTGAGAACCTCTTGAGATTTTCCTCATATACAATCGAGTTCGAGTAGGAAATTTAGTGCCTATGGATACTCCATTGTCATAAAGAAGTGTTGGATCTTATGAGGGTACCCTACTAGCACCTAAAATTTATAAAATAATTAAAATTTTAAAGATAAAATGTAATCAATAATTTTTAAATATATATATATATATACTAAACAAAAATTTGAATGTAGGAACTTAACATATAAATCATATATTAAGTAAATTATTCAATAAATTAATGTATTAAAATTGAAAATTTTGAAATGAATTCATACATTTTAATGTATGAACATAAAATTATACTAGAACCATTTAAATTAATATTGTTTAAATCATGGGTCTACATTTATATTTAGAAAATCATCTAAGCTCTATCTCTTTTTAATTACTAGAAGGGATTTATACTGAATAATGTTGTTATTTTTATTCTAATAATTGACTAGTTTGGGATGACTTTGTATTTAATTTAATAGTTAATTGTTAATTTTTTAAAAAATATAAATATTTTAAAAATTACCTTTTATTAATTAAAAATAAAATTACATATTCTTTTAACTTTTTCTGACCCTATACTTTAGCAGAATTCTTAGGTTGTTGTCAATTTTCAAAGAAATCGTTTGACTACAAAGCTCCTACTGTTCGTGAACAACAACGACATGTGAGACTGAGTAGGGTTAATCTATAACCCTATAGCAGATAAGTGACCACACTTACTTCTACGTTTGGATGTTCATGTTTCGACTTTCGAGTTTTAATGCTCCCAAGTGTTGCAGTCTCGACCTGTGTGTACGAAAGTGTAGCTGTATAGATTTGAGGCCACATTTTTCCAAGGCCAACCCAGAAACTCTTGTTCTATTATTTAGCTAGTCACTGTGCTCCTTTAGCTTATTCTCACGAGATGTGTCCAACAATGTAGCAGAAAACGAACCAATTTGTAAGCTGACAAAAGTTGAAAGCATGTTCGACGAGTAGGAGGACAGAGTGATCAAAGATGATGTAATAGAAAGGCTGATGAGGGTTCCACATGCGAATGATGAAGGAATTGACCAAAACCCTAAAAGACCATGGACAAAAATTTTCTATAAAAATTAGAAATTGAAAATTTTAAAGCGTATTTCAAGATTTTATGTAATAGCCTTAAGCAATTCAACAGTTGTTAAATTTCGATCTCTTAAGTTTTAAAGGTTATCAAAAAGAGACTGACTTCACAGGTTAGGTAGGCAGCAGTGACCCACAGTTCAGCTCATCGTTTTTACAGGAACACAGCAGTCCTCCGTGTTTGACTTCACAGTCACACTTACTGTTCCTCATGACTAATGACTGTGCACCTCTTTTATTATTGTTTATGTTCTTCAATTCCCATTATAGCATATATTATATCATCATTGTTAGTGTTAGTGGAGAACAAGATTATTAGGGTTTGAAGGTGAGTGAAATGGGCATGTGAGTGACCTCTTCTAAGTCAAAGACTAAACATAGACTTAAACACATCAACTCGTTCAGTCTATGATATATTATCATCCTAAGATGCTCTTTTAACGGATGTTATGCTAAGGAAAGTTTTTCAATTCTTGGCTTTAGTTTATATATATTTAAAGTTTCATTCCAACTATTATGGGTTTGACCTAATAATAGGGAGATAGAGCATGTCTTCATTTATAATTTTTCTAACAATTGCATGAAATGTTATATATTTTTTCCATGTTTTTAAAACTGACCCGAAAGTTAAGTCAATAAGATAAGAAATTTAAAATTTAAAAAGATCAATCGGTATTAGACAATTATAAAATCAGTTAAAGTTTGAATAAAATTGAATAATTTAAAAAATAGCTGAAAAAGATTATCTTTAATTTAAAAAATGATTGAAAAAGATTATTCTTATTCATTGAAAAAATTAAGACTTAATTAAAAAAGGCTATAAAATAAAAAAATAATTGAATTATTTTAATTTATAAAAGTTGATTAGTTTAGGAAAATTAACTGATTAATCGATAAACTGATCAATTTTTAATTATTAAACTAAATCAAATAAAAAATTCAAAATCAACCGAAACCGATTCAAGATTTTTACTATTAAATTGGTCGAGTCTGTTCAGTTTTTAAAACATTATATATTTTTTATAATGAAAAGGAAGTTATCTATTTATAGTTTATTTAAACAGAACTCTACTTTCCTCACATATTTATTAAAGTTTCCACAATTATTGCCTCTAATTTCTGATATTTGTGTTATGATTTACGTTGCTTACAAATTTTTTTAAAATAATGAGTTTGTGTTAATTTCTACTTATTTTCAACTAATATATTATCCCATGTTTATTAACTAAAAAAATTTGTTTTATAAAATCTTGAAAATAATACAC
Organism: Erythroxylum reticulatum; assembly: GCA_025504915.1. Lineage (NCBI taxonomy): Eukaryota > Viridiplantae > Streptophyta > Magnoliopsida > Malpighiales > Erythroxylaceae > Erythroxylum > Erythroxylum reticulatum. The sequence continues at coordinate 32,088,294 of JANSVA010000007.1, read as the reverse complement.
GTGGCCCTATTGAGAAATCACACTCCTCTTGTTATTCATCGGCTCTCCTCTAAAAAAAATGAGATCAAATCACCTATTTTGCTATTCCTATCCTGTTTTAACTAAACTGATCAACACATTTATATAAAACTTACATAAATATGTGGATAAGATAAGTTGAAATATGGTAGAAACAACAAAAATAAAATAGGTGATTCAAGGGCAAAGAAATCCCCCCTTAACCTTACCCATATAGTTGCGGTGTGCATGATTGTACAATTCATACGAAAGAAGCATAATGTTACGCATTTCGACTTTAAACAAAAACCTATCCCAACCCTTATTTTCGACACTATGATAAGCATTTGTAAACTTA
>JANSVA010000007.1:32054379-32066756 GCA_025504915.1 Erythroxylum reticulatum | reverse complement strand
GAAAGAGTCCATTTTTCTTATTGGGTGACATGATCAAAGTGCAGATTTGGTTTTAGAAATAATTTAATAAATATTTAAAGAATTTGACAAAAACAATGATTGGCTAGTAATCTTATCTACATGATAAATGAAAGAAAAATTAGAAATTTTTACTGAATAAATTGTTAAATATTATAATAATTAATTAATAAATTATGTATTTTTTAAAAATTAGTTAATGAATAAAATATTTAAAATTAAAAATAAACTTAGTTTAACTAATATTTATAAATTTATTATATCTTTATCACGTGTTTCTAAATAAGATTTATTGGTTTTTAAAACTAAAATTTATTCCAAAAAAGGTTTATTGTTGTCTTTTTCCTCTTAAAAATGATTTGAATTAAAAAAGAATAATAAATTTAAAATTGTCTAGTTTTTAAAATTTTTAATTTAATAACTAACTTTTAAAATTCGTATAAATCAGTTTTAATAATAGATAAAGTTTATGTGCTATTTTTTACAATTTTTGATCTAATTTATACAAAATTAAAAAGATTAATAACTTAATTGAAAATTTTAAAATTTTGACAATAAATTAAAAAATATTAAAATATTAAACACTATCTAATTTGTTATTAAAAAAAAAAAGATGATGCAACAGCTTAGAATTAATTGTAATGAGTTAATGAATATATCAGAAAGTTAAAGTTATTCCAATGAGTATTTGACTGAGTTCTTAAAATATACCGAAATGGTCTCTTTCAAAGAGACGATTTTGAGAAGGGTGCCTTACCTCGGACGCAATGGTCTCTTTCAAAGAGACGATTTTGAGAAGAGTGCCTTACCTTGGAAATAAAACTATCTTCAGTTTCACACTCCTATCGCTTCATATGACTAACGACAGATGGTATTCATTGTTAGTTAATTTTTTAAAAAGATTAGCGGTTAATGATAGTTATTTATATTAATTAATTTGATTTACGGAAAATATTAGTTATTTATTAAAAATATTTGATGAAATTAATTATTTAATATTAAATATTGATGTATAAAATGATTTAGGAAGTCATGATTTTAACAAAAATATAAGGGCATAAATATTAAATTTCTTAGTATTTAGTTGAATATTCTTATAAGAATTTAAATTTTAAATATTTAGTTTTAAAAAATAAATTTTATAACTTAATAATAATAATAATAATAATAATAATAGTAGTAGTAGTATTCCAACGTTAAATGCTCTATTAATATGAATGATACAGCAAGCTATATCATATTAGTATTTTTTATATAATATGTATAAATTTTATTATTTAATAAATTAAAAATATCTATAATTATAGTATAACACATATACGATATATAACATGATTCGAAAATTATAAAAGAAGGGTATAATAGGTTTTTTACCTATTAATTTTTGACTGATCATTAAAAAAGCTCATCTGATGACGCTTTTAAAAATCAGCTTATTCGAGTTAAATAAGCTAACCAATAAATCATTGGTCAAAAGCTAAAAAATAATTTATCAATTGTTTGCCAAATAATGATTTTATTTAATGCTAAATTAAGATTTTTCTTGATATATTAATTTCATTAAAGATATTATTTTTTATAATTTAAATTGGAGTAAAACATATAAATCTATAATGTAATCTTAAATATTTAGAAAAATTATGTGATCTTTAAAATTATATAAAATAACTCTTTTTAATTTTCGATTTTTTAGAAAAAATCCTTTGTTTTAGACTTTAGTTAAAAAAATAGCATCAAATTAATTAAATTAAATTTAAATTAATAATTTAAGATAATAATAATAATAATTAGTTTGAGTCGGATTAATTAATGTAATTCTAATTTAAAAGTATGATGATTATCTTGTAAATAATATTTAATTAGTTCATATTTGATATTCAAATTGTGTGTTTTTGTTGTTTATTTTTTAATTAAAATTTAAGAAGAAGAAATCTAAAGTTAAGTTATTTTAAACAGACTAACTTGAAACAAGTAGCCTTCTATACCTCTTACTTATAAGTCACACATAAATTGCTCAACAAGTAAACTTAAGAACTACATACAAGACATTGTCTTTAACTCATTAAGAATTTCCAAATATTAACTCTTAGGTTAGGCTATTCATTACAAAGGGAAGAAGAAAAAAAACACATAATCCTTAGAAATCATATGCACATGAAACATATTTGTTTGTAAATTTTCCAATAAAAAGTGTCAAATAGTTTTGTGTAGTCTGATTGGTATGTTTAGGGTGACGATAGATCGGATTGAACTCGAGCTCTTTATCGAGGTAGAGCGGCTCAAAGTTCAATTAAATTTGTTTAAATATTTTTTAAATTTTAAAAATTAAAAATAATGTTACTTTTATCATAAAATTTAAACTTCAGGCTTTGAGTCTAAATTTAAATTAAAATTTTCAAATTGTTTAAATCTAATCCGAAACTTAATTAATTTAAACCGAGGTTATTAATTTTAAGCTGAATGGATCTCATATGAGATTATAATAGGGTTATAATTGATATAGTTAAAAAGTGGAACTTTGAAAACAGATTAAGATTAATAAATTGTATGAAGTTTGAAAGTTGTCACTTTGAATACAACTTAAGATTAATAAAATTGCAGAGAAAATCACAAAAAACATAAAAAGAACTGATTTTGATAAGTTGTTTACAAAAATGACGGAATCCTATGATCATGTCCATTAAAGGCGATCCTCGGTAGCATCAAAGTCTTTCAAAGTTCTAGAGTGAAGGAAATTACAAAGCACGAAACTAGCAGACAAAATCTGTGCTGGATTCCCTACGTAGATGGATAGATAGATATGCACATACCGTTGAGAGACAACAACCATATAAAAACAACAAAGCACTCCATAGATAGAAGAGCAGAAGATTGGATTATGTTCGGTGGTGGTGGCAGAGGTATGGGTGGTGGCGGAGGAAGCAGTCTTATGAGGGTGGTTGGTCGTACGGTGACGAGAGCTGGTGTCACCAACATACAGGAACCAATCTCAGGCACTGCTGGTGCTACTTCACCGAGGTCAACACACAAACCAAGTTCCAACAACAATAATCTTAGTCTATGTTCTGGTTCTGGTTCTGGGTCTTCATTTTCTGCTTCTGGTGTCCCTTTGCATGGGTATTCTAGGGGTTCAAACCCTAGTTACTGGCCTTCTGTTGTTGGAGGTGCTTGCTGTGATGAATATGAGTGGGTTTCTGGGTATGTGAGTGAAGAGGAGATTGAATATGGGGTTGTCGATGATTTTCTTCTGGGACACGTTCCTTCCGCAGATGAAGTTCATCACGCTGTTTCTGCTCTTAAATCGTGAGGACTTCCAACCGTTCTGATATTGTTTTCTTTTGCATCTACTGAGATAAGTTTGATTATACAACTGATGTGGCTGTTGTTGTTACTAGTTTATTTTCCTTATAGAATTAGGGATTAAATTGTCTTCATAATCTTCCTCAACTTGCCAATAATTTGGTGATTATGATAATAATTGACATTACAGTGATTGGTCTCGACCCAACTAGTTAGTCCTGTGATATACTTGAATTGGTGTTAGAAGTCTGAAGTCTGATCTCAATAATGGTTGGTAGGTAGTTGAAGTTGACAATTTTCAATTACATAAGAGGTGGCCCCATAACAAGGGTCCAATTCCTGCAAACCTGGAAACCAGAAGCATGTCAGTTTCTGCAGACCCATCTATGTTTTGCATGTGACAACTACTATTGTGTAATATTGTCTTACAGGGTTGTAAAAGATAAGTTTCGTTATGACGTGGAGAAGGAGACCGAAGATGAAATTTCAATCGGGACCGACTTGTTGCACCGAGTTCCTTCTGCAGGTTCAGAGTTTGGTTGGATAGAGCCCTCTATGCATCTATGCAATTCAAGGGCACTGAACCCTCATGGCCCCAGTCGAGTTTATGATGCCTTCCATATGTTGCAGAATGATCCAGCTGTTCAGGTGCCTACTGATGCTGATAGTTGTAAATGAACGATTGTAATCAGTGTTTGAAACATGTCAGAAGCACTGATTATAACTCATTCAAAAGCTTATATTCACCTGAAATTGCAACTATTTTTGGTGCAGAAAATGGTGATTTCACTATCTTCTGATAAAACTGTCTGGGAAGCTGTTTTGAACAATGAGGTGGTTCAAGAGCTAAGGAAGGCCCACAGTTCAGGTGTGTGAAATTTCTTAAATGAATGGAAATTCCTGTTATAGACATACTATGTTGGTGATGCTATTTCTTAAGGGGAATTTGTGCTCTAATCGGTTGGTTTCAACTTTAAAGTGTACTGTCATTCTGTAAGGAAATTGGTTAGGCTTGTATGAAAACGTCCTTATTATCTGCAGGAGTTGTAAGTCCATTTCCTGTTCAGAAATAAGTGACATGTTTCCGCAGAGATTTTGCCTTCAGGATTCTGAGTCTAGTATGGAATGGTCCCTTCTGTTATGCTGGTAGAAAATTTGCTTTAGATGGTAAATTGCTACTGCTGTTTAGACCGTAAGGACTTCCTTTACAATGGTTCTATAAGAATATCATCTACTAGTGAATTTCATTTCTGGTTATAAGGAGAAAAGTCTTGAAAATAATGGGGAGGTTTGATGTCTGGAATTCCTTTCAGATGAAGATGTTCAATCAAATTCGGAAAAAACAGATACGATTAGCAGCGCTAACACTGAATGCAATCCAGCTATGAATGTTGTTGAGTGGATATTTGAAAACACAAAAGCTGGAGTCATTGGGGTGGTGGAGAAGATAGTGCAGCTGGTGAACCAGTTGTTTAAGCCACATGATCTGAAGAAGACAACAGCAGGATCCTTAAGTCCATTTGAGGAAAAACTGAGATCCTCGTTCCTGCTTTCTGTGGTGGTTCTCCTGATTGTGATTGGGACACGAGCCCGTGGGGCTTAACCATAATTCGTCGACATGACAGTATCTTTCTTCCACAGGTATGCTTACCAGTGGAAGTCTGCTTCTGGTTCTTGACTGCTTAAAAGTATTAGCTCGAAATGATATGAAACCTTTATGTGTGTATTGGGTTCCTTTTCAAAGAAGTCAGAAACACTAACTGCAAATGATCGAAGTTATGATGTTCGATGTTTGGCCAGAAATATAGTTACGTGGCTGAGTTTGTTTTCGTCTACAATTGTGAGATCAAAACAATTTCACATGCTGCTAAGTGATATGTACAGAGTTATTTGAAATCCAAGCTTTACACGGACCGCTAATTCTGTTGACTCTCTAATTGAAACACTAATAGCCCTTTTTTACAAACGTCTGGTACAATCATAAGGTTGGTAGAAAAAATGAAAAGTAAAAGCAAATTGTAGAATCTAATCAGGGTTAGTCTGAGAGTTTAAGAGAGACTCAATATCAGGGGTCACAACAGCTCGCTTCCTGAGCTCTCCAATATCACAACAGTGTTTAGTCACAGTGTTGATCGCCGTAACATTTTGAGGAAATACACATTCTGAACCTGGTGAAACCTGCAAAGTGCACCGCCTAACTTGTAAATCAAGATCATGCGTTCTTTAAGATACACAAGTATTAGAAGTGTAAACTTATCAGTTTGATATCTGCAGAAGAATGAATGATTGGAAGATATAACAAACTGCAGATTTTTAACGCAATTTTGGGAACACGGTTATGTATCACAAGTTGGTTTTGCTTGTCATATGACTTACATCATAAAGCATATTGCCTAGCTTCAACTTGACTGCTCCACTTCTGTAAACCAGCATTTTGCCCATATATCCTCCTGGCAGCTCTTCCAAACTGCTTACTGTTATGTTCGGCAATGAAGTGAAGCCGTCAGCTTTCTCTTTCCCCTTTGCACTGGCTGATCGTCTATAAAGGGGCAACTTCGGAGGAAATTGAAACAGAAACATCTTTCTCTCCTCATTTTCATCCTGTCATTCAGCAGTTCAATTAACAACAGAACGACAGTCAGATTGTTGAAAATGAGAATCAATGAGAGGGCAAACCAGAAGGCCAAGATCTGAGGCATGATTAATTGTGGTTTCATCATATTCCTTATTTGCAGCCTCTCCAAACTCAGCCTCATTGAGTAACTCTGAAAGGAAAAATCAGTAGTTGTATCAAGCTTGTAGTCACTCACAAATGGAATAGAGTTGATGTGAGGAGGATGTTTAAACCACTAGGCCAAATATGAATACAAAAAGGATGAAAAAGAACCCTTGCACCAACATATTAAAAACATACTATGGTCATGCAAACGCATTTAGAAAGATACCTGGATCACCAGAGTAAGGCCTCCTCAGTGGAAGAGTAGTAGGATAGTAAGTATGATGACAATCCTGCAGCACCAAAGTGCAAAAGCAGGTCGTAGCGCATCAGATCAGAGAGCAGAGAAGTGGGTGAGAGAGCAAAAGGCAATTGATTAAGTCGTGGATGAGTATTTCTTACCCAAGGCTCTATATGATCTTTCTTGATTTTCACTGGCAGTGCATCCATAGCATCTGAAGTAGATGGAATTGTACAATCTTCATTTGCAGTTGAAGAAATAACAGTTTTTCCATCCTCATCATCGACAATATCGCTTCCTGTAATACTGCTCCTACCTGTACTCTCATTCCTATTAACACCATAACTCCTTATAGCTGACGAAGAGGTGGCTCCAGGCCCAAAAGCAACTTGCACTGAAGCTGCAAGTCCAAACTTCCAGAAGTAAATGAGAAAGCAAAATCGTAGAACTAAAATTTCAGATATTTCCCTAGAGGAAACGATTCAACTATGTCGGTAGCCCGTTAATGGTGTTGTACTTCGGGCTAAGATTGATGAAAATAAACTCAGCAGGGAACAATAAGAATGAAACAACTTAAATTCATCTATTCTCCTCTCACTCATAATAGCAGTCAATCATACCTGAACCTCCATTGGAACCTGAGTTGAGTCAGCAATATAAGCAATGACAATACTTCTATTTGGTGATTTGAATACACAAGATCCAACTTTTTACAACAAATCTAGAGTAAAGTTCGACGCAACAAAAGTTGTTTGCACTAGCAATTTATTTGAAACTAATGCAATATTACCAACACTAAAATGAAAATGCTGAAGAATGTGAACATTCATACAGCTAGGAAGAAGTTACCTTTCTTTTCCACTTTACGGACCTGTCTAGTGAGATTTTCCTGCAAAAGCAACAAGAAGCATAACTTGATTCTCTTCCAAAGTACCGAACCGACTTCTAAATCCGTAACTTATGGCATGATGATTTTGCAATCCTTTTCTGAAACAACATTTTTTCACAATCTAATCTTGCTCCAAGTTATGAGATGAATCACTTCAGGTCAACGACTTCCTCCTGATCTTCCACCAAGTATTAAAGTTTTGTTTGACAATAAGCAAATAATACAGAACCCACTATACTGGTTCTCTGACGCTCAACGTCAGAAACTTTCCTTTGAATTATTAATCTGAAACAGGGATGGAGCAAGTTAAGTGGTACAGAGGATCTGAACCGAACTATTACTAGCTACAATTTATGAATATCATCTTGAAAAGAAATGTACAATACAACCATTAACCAAACACGGCCTAAAGTCTAAATAGCTAATATAACATAATAATATGAAGTTTTCTTGGCCACAGGTCCCGTAGTTGAAAGTAAAAACTAGGAAAGTTGCAAACTTTCACCTCCCAAATGGAGAAATCTGAATCTGATAGAAGCAGCGAATTTGGGAAATTGTGGAAAATTATAGAACTGAGAGAACTCACATTAAATTTGCTCATCAGCTTCTGAGCCTGAGAGGCGTCATTTTCAGTCCTGGAATTGAATTCACTGAATTTGACAAACAACAGTTGTAGACGATAAAGAAGAATGATTAGTCGATTGAACTGTGAAGCGAAGAGAAATTGAGAGGAGATGATAAGTGAAAAAATACGCACGTTTTGGGAGGATTGAGCCGGGGCTTTCTCTGAGACGGGGGTTTAGGCGCGAACTTGCTCTGCAGGTAGTTCGCTAGAGATTTAGAACTCAGAACCTTTGGTTCTAGGGTTTGGAATGAAATTAGACGGGAAATGAATTGAAGAATGAGTTGGACTGATTTTACCTTTCTCCGGCCGGTGGAGGGTTCATCGGAATCCATGGGAGATGAAATTTCAGGTAGATGGGGAAGAAGGAAACAGCCAAAAAATCCGCAAAAACGCAACCAACGATATTCGAACCTGTGACGATCTTGAAAGGTGAAGACTCAGTTACCGTTTGGATTATATGCCGCCTGCGTTGACAAGTACAAGATTATAAATAAAATGTTAAATTTGTATATTAGTTTTTGGCTTTAAAAAATTGAAGAATAAGGAAATTTCTTCTTTTTTTAATTTAAAACTTAAACGTGTTATATCATGTATGTATATTTTTCACTGTTTTAAAACATCTTAAAGTTGAAATTATAAAATAAGAAGTTTATGATTTAAATGGTTTAAGTAGTGTTATAATAGCATAAAATTAATTAAATATTGAATAAAAATGAAAATTTTGAAATATTATTAAAAAAAATTGTCGCAATTTATCAAAAAACTTTAACGTTAATTAAAAAAGAAGATTGATAAATGAAAAATAATTATTTTCTTTAGTTTATAAAAATATATTAATTTACGAAAATTGGTTATTAATTAATAAATAAGTATGTTTTTAGCAATACATGTTATTAATATAAATTGAACAAAAAAGTTTACTACTTTATAATTTTCTTGGTTACACCAAACGAATTGATCTAATTTATGATTATTAATATTTTCTTTAATCTTCAAAAATAGATATTTTACAAATTCACTTGAAAATCAGTTTAACCTTATGTAAGTGGAGAAATAGTTCCATTTATCTAATTCTTCATCTAAATTGTTATCATAACTTAAAAGAAATGTTTATAAATATCATTAGTAAAAAGTGATAAAGTTAAGATAAAAATGGGGAAATTATGTTTCATGAATTAAACGACCATCATCTTATCTTCCCAGTAAGGATGATAATGGGTCGGCTTATGAGTCCAAACTTAGGTGTTTTCACCTAGACTTAGCTCAACACTATCTCTTTCAAGTAAAACTGTGAGAACTTTTCGTCTTTTTGTGTCATAAATGGTCCAAATGTTATGTAAGTTAATGGGTATGAATTCCTAGTTTTAAGGTAACTGATATTACGCGTAATGTAAGCACATTTGTATAGGTTGTTTTCTTAATTTTTGAGTTCTTAAACTTCTTTTCTCTTTTGAAAGACATACATGGTCATATTGAGATTTGAGAGCTTAGCAGAATTTTAAAACGTAACTCTTCAATCACCAACACCAACGGTAGGAGGTATTTTATTTTTTTTGTTCTGCATTTATTTTATATGTTATTTTAATGTATATTATTATTAAATATATGTTAAAATGTGCTTACATTTGATATTAGAGCCTTGTGAATATTTGCCTTGTTGAAGTTTTTGAAGAATTTCAAAATTCTAGAAAATTTTTTATATTCAATAAGGGAGAATTTAGAATTGTTTTTGGATTTTTTTGTTAGATTAAAGGTAGAAATCTTCTATTATGTGTTTAGAACCGTTTCTACATTAAAAAATATTTTTCAGTCAAGGTTTATGGTTTTGACTTGGGTCGATTTGACCCAATTGGAGGTGGAAGAATACCCATAAAGATTAAAACTACGTCGTTTTGTATAAGTTTTGAAATCAAAATTAGCTGCTGTACTGCATCGTTTTATGTGTTGGTAGTCTGTTAACTGTGTCTTTTATATGGTTTTAGCTATGCTCTGCGTTTTATTAATAATGGATGCTGTGACTGGGCTCGAACTAGCGCTCTCATGGGAGGGCATGGTAATGCCTCAGCCATCTGAACTAATGACTTATGTCTGTGTATACTGTCTGTTGATATTATATTTCAAGAATAGTTAATCATGCAACAGATTATGCCTCAGCCATGTGAACTAATGGCTTATGCCTGTATGTATTATACGTTGATATTATGTTTGAATAATTGTTAATCATGCAAGAGATTATTCCGTAGCTATTATATCTATTTTTCTATCTTGTGAATAACATCATGGATAAAAAGTTTTTAATGATTAATTATTGGAGCTTAGTCACAGCAACCCTAATTATATATTTATGTAATTAATCTCATAGAGTTTAGAGACTTTTAATTGTAATTAATTATTTTTGTATAATAAAATTTATCCCATAGGAATTTTTATTATATTTGAATAATTAATTATGATGAAATATTAAATTATTTTTCTAAGTTACCCACATCTATTAGAAATTGGTGTATAATTTGATAATTTTATCATATAGTTTAACATAAATCTATTTTAATTAAAAATTTAGCCCACAAGCAATTTTTATGTCATTTGATTTTTGTCTTTTAAGATATGTTTTACATTGTATATATATATATAGTTTGTTAGTCTCAATTTATTGATAAGAAGCACGTATGTTTAATTTATGCAGCTATTCAAACTGTTAGTTTCTCTGATATAAGCTATGAAATTCTTTAATTAAGGGGTGAAAATTATAAGATTTGGAAGGAGAGAATTCTTCTTCATCTGGAATAGATGGACATTGATTATGCCATCTGAAAGGACGAATCATCTAAGATAATAGAGGCTAGCACTACAACTAAAATTGCGTTTTATGAACGTTGGGAGCGATCCAATCACCTAAGTGTGATGTTCATTAAAACAAAAATTTCTACTGGCATTCGTGGTTTCATAGAATATGACAATGTTCGTGCTCTACTAAAGGCTATTGATGAGTAGTTCGAAACTTTAGATAAAGCACTTACAAGCGCCCTAATTATGAAGTTTTCATCTGCAAGACTCACCGGTGTCTGAGGTGTGCGTGAGCATATCATGAAGATGAGGGATATTGCGGTTCAGTTAAAGAAATTAGAGGTTGAGATGTCTGATTCTTTTCTTATGCATTACATTTTGGACACCTTTCCACCACTATACGGACGCTTTAAAATCTCTTATAATACACATAAGAATAAGTAGTCAATAAATAAATTAATGACCATGTGTGTCCAAGAGGAAGAGAGATTATCGATAGAATAAAGAGAGAGCTTGCAAAGTGCACATATAGTTGTTCAAGGCAAGAAGAAAAATTAAGCAAGCAACTCAAAAGGATTGTGTAAGCGTAAGGAATGGTTTGAAAAGAAAGGTAATCTAATCTCATTAATACATTTTGAATCTAATATGGTTGAAGTTTGTAATGATACATGGTGGATTGATTCTAGTTGTATGATCCATATTACGAATGTGTTTGCATGATTTGCAAAACCTAAAGAAGCCAGTAGGAAGTGAGCAGTATATTTTATCCGAAAACAAGATACGTTCACGTGTGGAGGCTGTTGGGGATTGCAATTTAATTTTATGTACTGGTTTTATTTTAAAACTAGAAAAGATATTTTATATTCCCAATTTCTCTAGGAAATTGATTTCAGTTTCAAGACTTGTACCGTTTGGATATTCTTTTCATTTTTAAGACAAATCTTTAAAGTTACATTAAAAATTTGAATTTGTTGGGAATGGTACATTATTTGGTGGTCTTTTCTGTTTTAATTTATAAGATAATACCTGTTACAATACAACACATGTTCATATTGTCACAAAATGTTGTGTCATGAATGAAAATTCCTTTATGTTGTGACATTGGAGATTATGACATATCTCCATAGAAAGGAGTAAAAGATTAGTGATTGACGGAGTACTTAGTACTTTAGATTTTGTTGATTTTGATATTTGTGTGGACTGCATAAAGGGAAAGCAGACTAACAAATCAAAGAAAGGCGCCAAGAGAAGTTCAGACATATTAGAAATCATACATACAGATATTTGTAGTCCAGATATGGACTCATATGGCCAGAAATACTCCATCTCGTTTATAGATGATTGTTCACAATATATGTATCTCTATTTGCTTCATAACAAGAATGAAGCACTAGATGCTTTTAAAATGTTTAAAGTAGAAGTAGCGAAACAATGCGGTAACTAAATTAAGATCATGAGATTTGATAGAGGTAAGGAATATTATGGTAGATATACTGAAGGTGGATAAGGACCTTATTGGACCCCGCTTCCAGAACCCAACTCTTATACGGAAAACAGAAATCGGAAGCAGAGCGGCAAAAACGAGAGAACAGATCGGAAACCCTAAAACGCAAAACAAAATGACGGAAACCAAAGAAATCAAAAAGCGGAAACCAAAGGAAGCGGAAGCTTAAGAAATCAATGAATCGAAAAGGCTAAGCAGCCAAAACTCTTAACTCACTTTCCTATTTCATATATAAATCCATAAGTCACTTACATACTCCAAAAGAAATGCATTTCCAAACAATAGTGGCATTTTCAA
>JANSVA010000007.1:32034464-32051273 GCA_025504915.1 Erythroxylum reticulatum | reverse complement strand
GCATTAACCTCAAAATATCATTTCAAAATCTTGAATTTTCCTTTTTCTTTGCACATGAAAATAAAACCACCAAAACCCCATTTAATATCATTTAATAATTCAAATTTTCCAAGAAAAGTTCGGGGTCCAACACACCTGATCCATTTGCGAGGTATCTTTAAGAAAATGAGATAGTAACTCAATACATTATGCCTGGCTCTCTGTACCAGAATGGTGTAGTAGAAAGAAGCAATCGAACATTATTCGATATGATATAGAGCATGTTGAGTAGCTCTAAACTTCCTAGGTCCTTGTGGACTGAAGCTCTTAAGACGGATGTGTATATATTAAACTGAGTACCAACTAAGGTTGTTCCAAAGATGCCATTTGAGTTATTTAAAGGTTGGAAACTGAGTTTGCAACATATACAGGTTTAGGGATTTCCGTCTGAAGTGATAATTTATAATCCACAGGAGAAGAAATTGGACCTAAGGACCATAAGTGGGCATTGCATTGGATATACCGAATGGCCTAAGGGATATAAGTTTTATTATCCATCAGATCACACTAGAATTGAGGAATCAAGAATGCAAAATTTCTTGAGAATGACTTGATTAGTGGGAGGGATCAATTTCAAGATACAGTCTTTGATAATGAACAGATGGATACTCAACCTTCCACCTCAAATAGTAAAGTGATTCTCATTCATAATGATTCTCAAGTTCAAATAGACGTTGTACAACCAACTGTTGAAATTTAACTGTAAACATAAATGACAATTAAGAAATTTCATAAGTTGCTGATAATCTAGTAGATCCAGTTATTTAGGAATTACCTAACAACATTCAGCAACCAGTTGAACAATAGACTCTACAGGAGAATGTTGGTGCAACATTAAGGAGATCTACTAGAATAAGAAAATCAACTATTATTAGTGATTATGTTGTATATCTACAAGAATTTGACTACAATATAGGAGCTGAAAATGATCCTGAAACTTTTTTACAAGCCATGAGTTGCAATGAATCAAATTTATAGTACAATGCTATGAAGGAAAGAATGAATTCTATTAAGAATAACGATATTTGGGATCTTATTGAGTTGCCTAAAGGAGCAAAACCCATAGGTTGCAAATGGGTATTTAAGACAGAGAAAGATTCATTAGGCAACATTGGGAGATATAAGGCAAGACTCGTTGTTAAAGGATTCACTCAAAAGGAAGGAATCGATTACACAGATACATTTTCTCTTGTGTCTAAAAAGGATTCACTTCGTATAATTTTAACATTGGTTGCTCACTTTGATTTAGAGTTGCATCAAATAAATATGAAAACGACTTTCTTTAATGATGACCTTGTAGCATCCCGTCTCTCAAATGATTGAGATATTTAAAGAGTTAGACTACTGAGTTATATGAGTGTCAGCATGTAGAGCAAAATTAGTACAATTGTGATATGATTATTATAATTATTTTCAAAGGCATGATATGAGCATACACACATGAATTGTGAATTAGACAAATGACACTCAATTGACATATCCTGTGATATGAAAAATGTTAAGTGAAAATGATGTAAATTGTGATTTGGTATGTCTTGAATTTTGGTATGATTGGATTTCAATTAGAAAATTTGGAATTAAATGTTATGGATTGGAAAATTGATAGATTAAAATGTACATTTGGACTAGGAAAAATGCCAAGTGGTAGGATAAATTTATACATGAAAAATTTGGATGATTTAGCTTATAATTGAGTGACATTTGGCCTAGTTAAATACGTGACAAATAGATAAGTAATTAATTAACAAATTGATCAATCATTGTGTGACAAATGGACTAGTAATTAAATGAAAAGTGGACCAATCTTAGAAGGACAAGTGACCTAGTTAGTTGGAGACATTTGGCAGAACCAACGCTTAATAAGTGCTGAACATGCCATAAGACATGTGGCTATTCAATTACATGATACCTAACACCTTAGCTGGTGAGTTTCTGCAGGAGTGAGTTTTGTTCAGCTTATTTCTCTTCCTCTTTCTTCTCACCCACCACCGAAACTCTCACTTCTTTCATCTCCCTAAGTATGTTCACGATTATGTCCAATTCTTATACAAAAATCCATGTTTTACCGTCACAAAATTAAGTAAAAGATCAGCTAGAGTTGCCCATATGTTCTAGCTTAAATTCAACCAAGTTCTAACTTGAATGTGTGATGTTTCTGCTTGCTTGGAATACTAAATTGGCTTGATTTTTTGAGTTAGAATTGGAGTTAAAAATGTAAGTAAATGATCAATGTTCATAGTTGATTTAAATTTAACTAGAGACATTTGGATACAAATTTTAAGGAGAATTTGAATTTGAATTATATCCTTAAGGATCTTGAAATTTAGCTGAAATTGAGTTTTGACTTCAGTTGTAGCACTACCTGTGATAGAAATCATGTCCTATTATTATTGAATAAATTGTATTTGTGTAGGTGGAATCAGACAAAGTAGTCTTCACAAAAGTTGTAGCTTATTCTCTTATCTTTAAATTGATATAAAGTTTGTAATTTTTAGATATTGTAATTGAGAGATCTGAGTTGTAAAACTTTGAGTGCATGATTATGCACTAGCCAAAATTTCAAATGTACTCAGTCTCTAATATATTGAGTATAACTTCTGGAATGCTGAATCAAATTGTATGATCTTAGTATCATTAGAAACTTAAGACATGAAAACACAATTTTCTAGAAGGCAGTGTTATCAAATTACTTCACTTTTCTAATGAGAATAATCATGCAAAGTGGACCCAAAAGTATGCTTTTAGACAAATTTGGAATTATCAATTGAATATTGATATATGAATGAATATTATGACAAGAATAATGATAAAGAACTCAGGATTGTCATGAACATGCATTGTACGTATTTTGTATACATATATGTGCATAAATGAGAACATGTATCACTATGCAAAATAATGATATGTGTATGTATTGTATGATATAGAGGAGCATATTGAGTGCCACCATCCAGACATTACCGGGACTATCAAGGCAATAACTATATGGAGCGTATGGTGAGTAACCTAAACCGTCTCACTTAATATTTGTCTATTATATATTATGTTTTGAATGTGGATTGTTTGTACTAATTCTGGACATGAAGGTCTGAAGATTCTGACTTATGAATGTGATATTGAAGTGTTCCTTGAATGTAAATTTAGCGAAATAAATGTTTTTCAACATGTTTGTTGAATGCCGAACTAAGGTTCGATGATAAATGGAAATGGAATTGTAAATGTGTTTGAACATGATTGCAAATGGGAATGTTTGAAATAATAAATGATTAAATATGAATGTGATGCATTTCATACATGAATGCATGATCAGATAATGATCGCTGTGACATGAGTAGCCACCGAATATGAGCTTAAAGCTTCGAAATGTGATATAGAGCCAAAGAATCGATATGTACAATGAGTCATGTATCTGCAACGGGTAAGGGATAGTATTAATGAGCCCGATATCCACAATAGATGCGGGACAATTTAGACACTCAATCACAATAATGTAATAATTGAAAGTGGGTCACACGAACATTACATATACACTTATTGAGTGGAATGATTGAATTATAATGTGGACTTGTATTTATATGAAAATGAGTATGTGAAGTAAATGATATGTGGTGTAATTTGTTAAATGAAAAGATGTGAAATTATTTGCTTATATGATTTGTTATATGGTATAAATTAGGTGAACCATTGAGGATGATTACATCACTGAGTTCGCAAAACTCACCAAAATTGTAACGTGATTTTTCAAATTCAGAGAAGTTATCCAATTAGACTAATTGGAGTTTAGCCACTGTAAATGAGCATGAGTTAGGGGTCAAGATCAGTTAACAGCTGTATATGTCTTCAGTTAATTTGTATTACACGTTACATTACGCAACTATTGTATTATGTACACATGAATTCTGAAATATAACGACTTTTTGATTGAATATGATGGTATTGAAATGGGCCCAAATGAAATATGAGTTCCTTAAGATATGTCTTATGCGTGAAAAGTTTGTGATGTGTTATTTCAATTGTCTTAACGTACCATCCCCGTAGAGTATCTTCTCGAATATCGTCGTTACGTTCTAGTATATGCCTATGAGAGTGGTGTGTTACATACCTAGAGGAAGAGACTTGCATGAAACAAGCAGAAGGATTTTCCTCTACTAATGGTGAACATTTGATTTGCAAGCTTAAAAGATCCATATATAGATTGAAACAAACATCATGCAAATGGTATGCAAAATTTCATGATATTATTTCATTATTGGTTTTGAAGAAAATGTCATGGATCAATGTATATACCAAAAGGTTATTAAGAGGAAATTTTGTTTTCATATATTATATGTGGATGACATATTACTTCCAACCAATGATAAGGGCTTGTTACATGATGTGAAACAACTTCTCTCCAAAAATTTTGAAATGAAAGATATGGGTGATGTGTCTATACATCGAGACAAATTATGTGGTGTTTTAGGTTTGTCTTAAACAACCTATATTAATAAAGTTTTAGAGAGATTTTGGATGAAAAATTGTTCACCTAATGTAGCAGTCATTGGGAAAGGGGATAGGATCAATTTGGACCAATGCCCTAAAAATGATTTTGAAAAGGAACAAATGAAAAACATTCCATATACTTTTGCAGTTAGAAGCTTAATATATGCTCAGGTTTGTATAAGACCTGACATTGCATTTGTTGGTGGAATATTATCAGAGACTAGAGAGTTGCAAAGAAAGTATTGAGCTACCTTCAAGAGGCCAAAGATTACATGCTTACGTATAAACTTACTGACAATCTGGAGATAACAGGGTACTTAGATTTAGATTTTGTTGGGTGTGTTGATTTACGAAAATTAATATCAAGTTATATCTTCATGTTTGCCAATGGAGTCATATCTTGGAGGACCGTCAAGCAGTCTTTGACTGCTACTTTCACCATGGAGGTTGAATTTGTTTCTTGTTTTGAGGCTACATCACATAGTATATAGCTAAAAAGTTTCATAAATGGTCTTAGACTTGTAGATTCCATTTCTAGGCAATTGAGGATATATTGTGATAATTCAGCTGCTGTTTTTCTAGTTAAAAACAATAAGAGTGGTTGTCGGAGTAAATACATCGACATCAAGTTTTTATCTATAAGGGAACGTGTTAAGGACAAAAAAGTGGTCATTGAACACTTTAGCACTGAATTGATGATAGCTAATCCTTCAACAAAAGGCATGCCACTAGTGAAGTTTAAGGATCATGTTGTTAGAATGGGATTGAGTTCCATTATATAGTTTTCATTATATGGACAATGCTATTTTCATGAAACTCTTATAATATTTTCTCATATTATGGTGCACATTCTTGAATTTTGAAAAAATTGATTATTTTAGACCTGAAATAGACATAGAGTTTATTCATTAAGTAATGTTACTACATTTAGTCAATACAATTATAGTATAGCGTAATACATGGAAGATAATACTCCATTAGAGGACCTATCGCTATGATTTGTGTATTGTACTCGAATCATATTAGGATTTTATACCAAGTTAAAATATGGACTTGTGTATTAGGATTGTACTTGTGTCATAAATGGTCCAAAAGTTATGTAAGTCAATAGGTATGAATTCCTAGTTTTAAGGTAACTGATATTGTGCTTGATGGAAGCATATTCGTATAGGTTATTTTCTCAATTTTTGGGTCCTTAAGCTTTTTTTCTCTTCTGAAAGACATACACTATCATATTGGAATTTAAGAGTTTAGAAGAATTCCAAAACGTAACTCTTTAAGCACTAACAATAATGGTAGGAGGTATTTTGTTTTTTTTTCTTCCGCCTTTGTTTGATATGATATTCTAATGTATATTATTTTGAATATATGTTAGACTATGCTTACAAAAACGACACGTTTTATTTAAAAGAGTTAGATCTCAGGTCCGTCTGAGTCTGGACAATCGAGATCCGAATCTAATTAAAAAAGACGTTGTTTTATACTTTTAATTTTAAAATATTGATAAGAGCATACCTATTGCCATCCCTACTTCCGAAAGGCTAGTTGGAGTTTTAGAAGAAAAGCTTTGTATAAAAGTTGGATTTGTATTCTCTTAACGTTGGTTCTCTTTTAGTTAAAGACCAGGTTGGTATTTTTCTTAATAGACTTTATGCTTCTTAAGTTTCTTTTGGAAACAAGCAACGAAAGATTGAAATAAGAATAACATTACTGTACAAAGTAATAATTATACTAATATTTAGTATTAAATATTAAGAATGATGGACACCGACGTCACAATAATACGCGCTTCATGGTCAACCAAGAAACCCAATCGCTTAGAAATCAAGAAGTGGAGCACCGTCACTCTCTGGGCTCGGGGAACAATATAATGAATCTCTGTGAGTTGTAACTGACGATCGCTTCTCCTCATCGTCCATTGACGACGACCTGAATGCTTAGGATGTCGAATTCGTCAAAGTTGATCAGGCTACCTTCTGCGATCTTATCCTGTCGGTAGCCCAGTGTTTCAGTTTCGACATGTCCAAGGGCTGGAGACTGAGAGCTTTGGCGACTGTCGGCGTCGCTAGGAGTTCTACCACCGTCCAGGAACTGCTACGCGTTGTTGATAGATAGTGAGCGAGTTGGAATTCGTCCAAAGCAGAAATTGGAAACCCCTGTGATAGGGAGATGAGTAAGCTTTTAACACGTAAGTTCTTTGTATTTGATTTAATGATGTTTATAAAACTTGATTTTAAATGCGATACGGAGATCTTGTCACTAGCAACGAGAAAAGTCTGTTTTTGCGGAGGTTGGAAGGTAATAGTAGATTATGGTCGTTGTTAGACATATATATATATTACTTATTTATTTTTTTAACCTGCATTATTATTATCTTGTTACATTTATACTTTGGTTTACTGGAAACAACATCTCTATTATATAGAGATAAGGCTACGTACTATTAGACCCTTCTAGATTTTGCTTCACTACAAGATTCGGGATATGACGAATGATAATAATTAAGAATGATATGATAATGATAATGTTTTACTCATATTTAGTTATTATTATTATATTTTATAAATAAAAATTTTAAATTGTATATTTTATAAATAATTTTTTCAATAATTTATAGAGTTATTAATGTTAAAATAATTATGAATGATTTTTATGATGATGGTATTATAATAAACATAA
Source organism: Erythroxylum reticulatum (assembly GCA_025504915.1). Classification (NCBI taxonomy): domain Eukaryota; kingdom Viridiplantae; phylum Streptophyta; class Magnoliopsida; order Malpighiales; family Erythroxylaceae; genus Erythroxylum; species Erythroxylum reticulatum. The sequence continues at coordinate 32,044,073 of JANSVA010000007.1, read as the reverse complement.
ATATTTATAAAACATTAATATAAATCTTAATGAATTGATTTATATATGAATTTTTGGTTTTAGAAAAGTTCAAGAATAAGGGAATTTCATTAATTAAACATGATATATTTATATTTTCAAATGTTTTAAAAAGATAAAAAGTTTAACCAAAATAAGATATTTAAGTGTGGCTTAAATATTGAATAAGATTGAAAATTTTTAAATATTATTAAAAAATATTGTTCTTATTCATCGAAGAATTTAAAATTTAATAAAAATATTATTAAATAAAAATTAATTCATTTATAAAATTTTATTAGTTTACAAAAATTAATTAATTAATCTGTTTTTAACAATACAAATTATTAATATAAATAGAACCAAGAACAATTAGATCGATCAAATCAATATATTTTTATAATTAATATTTTCTTTAATGTCACAAATGTCCTCTTAAAAATCAGTTTAAGAAGAGAAACAATTCCATTTATATAATTCTCCATTACCCTCATTTTAAAAAGTTTTGAGCCCTACATTGTTATCCATAATTTAAAAGAGGTGTTATATCATTATCAAAATGATAAGACTTAAGATAAGACCGGGGGAGAGCATGCTCTACGACCATCCTATCTTCCCAGAGGCTAATTCGGTGTGCTCTTGCAAACCACAACTTTTAGAAGAAAAAGGTTAAACAATAGCTGGATGTCTATTCTCTTAGCAGATTCTCTTCTTGGTGTTTTTCCTGATAGACTTTGTTAGTTCTGAGGTTTCGTTTGATAAAAAGAATCGGAATTAAAGAAAAAGAATAGAAATAAAAAATATATAAATTTATATCTCTTTTTAATTGCTTATTACCTGAATTTTGTTTTGATGCAATGGTGGTTTTTGTTTAAGAGAGGCCACAGTCACCAATTCGGCCCAAATAATTTAAGCCCAGCCCTATAAAAGTTAGACAACCCAAAGCCTAATGCCGAAACGACACCGTACGCTAAGCCCGAATCCAATCAAGTTGGTGTTTAGGTCTGGCCCTTTTTCCCATCCCATCTTTTACTCTAAAGACGTCAGGATTAGAAATATAAAAAGAGTGAATCTAAGGCAATTAAATATAGAAAGGACGATAGATATTAAAAATCCAAATTGGGCACATTGAAAACAAGTTAGTACTAAACATCTTAATTTCAAACAAACATCTTACACATATTAAACATAGATAATGAAGACAGAACAGGACAGGTAGTCTCCTGTCTCAATGGGCACAACCTAATGGCAGACCATCAATACCTTCTTTTCACAGAGTCCAGAAATGCCAGTCACACCACAACTACCTTGCAAAGATTTCTTTTCATCTCACACCTAAATCCATCCAGACCAAACTTGCAGACAGTAAGGTTAACTTATGAATGAAAAACATACGGTAAAAAATTGCAATAGGACCATCAACCAACACACCATCAGAACCCCATCCCACCTTCATGGACCTCAACTACTCCCTACAGTTCACCACCAAAGGGTAGAAAGCAAGATTAAACAAGAAATCAGAATAGTGGTTAACGGAAATGAAGTTTAAGTTGCAACTAGCAGCTGGTTTAATCTATAGGTGAAAAGAATGTAAGACTACGTACATATTAGAAAATGGGTGGTAATCCTCTATGACTGGACAATTTAAGATTGACCCACATAACCCTTTATCATGACACACGGCTCTCGTCAACACATGTTAAATTTTCTAAAAAGAATATTTAACTGACTACCATACTGAGACCAAGAAAGTAAAAATTGTGAACGGAAATGAGTAATGATTGTTGCAACATTTTTAGTCAAAAAAAAAAAAAAAACAGAACAGAGAGAACATGAGACCCAAGATATATGATTCATGTTCAGCCACCTGCCACATGGACACTAAAGCAGAGATCAGATAGTATAGAGAATAAAGAACAAGAATATGAAGAAAGCCATATGAGAGCTACTCCCACATGCCCAAATTACCTTCATATCCAAGGAATATTCACCTTGCGAGATAATGAATTGAGAAAGCTGACCCAGGGAAGCTTCAAGCATGGCAACTACTACAACATGGTTACTTCAAAAATAGATATTATACCAGAATACAGAACCAAGATGAGGTAAATTATAACCAACTAAACAACCCAAGATTTAATGTAACAACAAAAAAGATCAGAAAAGTTGTTCTATGAAGTCCTAACAAGAAAATGAAAGGGATGATTAGCCAAAGCAGATTAAATAGGCGGGATACCAAACATCCAGAAGTAAATGAAATTATATCCTACAAAACAGACAAGGAATCGATAAGCATAAGCTGCGAATGGGTGCCTCAAAGATGCATCCGCATGAACAGAAGCTCAAGACCGAATCTCTGCAAATGTCATAACAGTACATCAAGGTTAAAGATGTGAGTCCCAAACTTCCAACAAAGTCATGGCAAGAGGTAAGAAAACAGGTTGCTCCAAGAAACATCAGGCCTGTAAACATTATTCAATAATGGCAAAGGAAAAGGGTTAAGAGACATAAGAAAAAAGATGCTAAACAATAGTGTTTTTAGTACGTGATTATAAATGATTAGAATGGAATTAAAAATTACAATGAGAAACAGACCAACTCCGTAAAGGCAACGCCCCAAATATAGAGAAAAAAGTAATAAGATAAGAATATCCATTACCAAAACATGGCAAAACATCAGCATTAGCATTAAAAAAGTTAACCCAATGCAACAACTAATTGCATCTAAAGAAGGGGGATCGTAAATTGCAATTACACTGCCTTCCCTTAAGATACCTTGGACATTCAAAGAACAAGGTGAATGCAAGATAAAATGGAAATATGGAAAGCCAAAATATATCAGAAAGATTATAATTTCAAAATTCCTGAATCAATATTCACCGCATTACTGAAAATAGCAAAGGTTAGTGGAAACTGTTTGTATCTTCATTTTCTAGTCTATGGAAGGGCTGAAGCCCAAAAACTATCCCTGAGCACGAGTTCTGTCCTAGCAGTATATAAGTGCATTCAGTACATGCAACTAAAGTAAATATGTCAACTGCACATATAACCAGAATCGGAACAAAATGAGATATTGTGTATGTTTCTAGTCAACGTCTATACCTTTTAAATAGATACTGCCACCAGAACAAGTCATTTCATCTCAGCCAAGAACTTCTCATACTCGTTGTCAGCACCACTGGTTGCCTTCTCTACGTGTGAAGGTGCAGGGGGCACAGATGGGTTCGAGGCCCAAGGTACATTAGTCAAGCCCTGAGAATGGTTAGTTGTTGGGACAGGGGCAGGAGGAGGCGGAGGAACTCCAGTATAATAAGCTGAATAACCTAGAGAAGCTGAAGCTGTTGCATAAGCAGGTTGAGCAGCAGAAAATGGAATTGGAGCAGCATAGTTGGCATAGACATTAGAGGACACAGGAGCATTAGAGGTGCTATTTTCTGTTTGTACTCCTGGTGGGCAGCTTTGTTGTGATTCATCAGATGAAATACTCGGTGCAGGAGCAACTGAGGGATTTGTCTGTGATGGCTGAGGATATTGAGTTGGATAGGTAGGCATAGGCTGAGCAGGGATGGGAGGATACATGGCTGAACCTGGAGGGGGAGGGGGAGGAGCAGTATATGCAGCATAAGGAGAAGGAACAGGAGGTCCCCAAGGGACTGGACTTCCAGTATAGCTTGGAGGGGGAATACCTGCATAGCCAGCAGGAGGAGCGTTTGGAAGAGGACCACCAGGGGCAAATTGTTGTGATGGATAGGTGCCAACAGGCTGAGTTGAAATTGGGTACATGGGCATAGTAGATACCGGAGGAGTTGGAGGAACAGTGGGTTGAGGAGGTTTTCCAGCAACTCTCACAGCTATGGTTCGACCTTCTAAGCGATATCCATTCATGCTTGCTATTGCATTATTGGCCATTTGGACATCACGATATTTCACAAAACCATATCCTTTGCTCAGTCCCGTAACTCTATCTTTAATGACCTTAGCCATTACAATATCTCCAAAAGCTGTAAATAATCCAATCAAACCATCATCGTCAAGATTAGGAGGCAAGTAGCCAATATACAAATTTGTATCATCATATTCCTTCGTAGAGGGTTTAGCCCCATTCATCCCTAATCCAGCTTGATTTGCACTACCAAGACCACCAGTATTGCTTGCCCACGGTGGATTGGCTCCAGAACCACTCGACCCCAAAGCTAAGGTTGAACTTTGCTTAGTCACAGACTCGGGCATAGTCCCTCCTAACTCAGCCAGAAAGTTCAGATACTCGTCATCCATTTTCTTCCCTGTTGTTCCCTTAACAGGACAATCAATAGTTGGATGTCCACCATCACCACATATTTTACATAGCACGTCACTCTTGAACGTAGTAGTACGTGAAGGACAAGCATACTGCCTGTGTCCTGGTTCACCACACAGCCTACAGAACTCCTCATCCCTGATTGTCCCGTTCAAAGATGCGAGTTCTCTAAGCTGCTGCCTCTTATGCTCATTCAAAACCTCATCAACTGGCTGCAGCAACTTCTCAACCATTCCTGCAGCAGCATCTAAAGCGTCTTGAGTGTCTGCCTCAACCAAAACATGCAAATCCTCATTCTCTGATGGATCTGGCTTTAAATCCCTTTTTTGCTGCAGTCTTCCTTCCTTCACCGATCCTTTGCCCCTAATAACTATCTTAGCTCCGGTCTCCCTCTCCATTCTCTTTTGTGTATTCCCTCTCGGTCCAATAATCAATCCAATAAAATTGTACCCTGGATACTCCTTCATAGGTATATAAAGCTTCTTCTGAAGCTTGGGCGGCCTGTAATCCGCCGGGGGCTTAAAAGCAGGGTTCTTTTTAATGATCTGAGATATAATCTCTTGCCTTTCTTTGTTTAATCTTTCTCTAGCTCTATACTCTCTAGTATTAATCCTAATCCCCAAGTTATCATAAATTGGTTCAGGTGAGGGAGACCTCGCTCCTTCAGGTCGATCATCAAGAGGCATACCCGATTGCAACAATCTACTGATCTCAAGCAACCTAGCATTCAAAGCCTGAATTTCTGGGTCAAACTCAATACCTCCGGTGAAGTCCTTCATAAAATCAGGAAGCTGAATGACCGGCTTCGGCTCATCAGCCCACCTCGATTTCCTCTTCCTCGTCCCACTACCAGACTCATTATTCCCACCATCAGCCGACTGATCGTTTCCGGAATCCGCCGGCTGTTCCCAACGGCTCCTCCTCCGTCGGCGACTAGTGGTCTCCTCCTCCCCTCCCGACTGATCCCTATCGCCGCTGTTAGTATTAGTCAGACAATTTCCCGACAACAGAGGCTTTGGAATTTCCAGTTTCGGAGTAGATTCCGCTACCTGGCTATCGTAACCGTTTTGAGATTCACTTTCCAAACCAGCAGTAGAATTTAGGGTTCTGCACGGCTCCTGGGGCTCGCCAAACTGAGGCACCTCCGAGGGAATCTTGTCACCGGCATCGAATGATCCAGGTGATGGAATATGAGCTATTGAGGGATCTAGGATTTGAGATTGGGGGACTGGGATTGGGTCCATTGTTTGAAGAGGCTCTAGGGTTTGAGAGCAGATTTTATCTTTGATTGAACAATAAAGTTAAAGTGACTTATATAGATGCTCTTCAATATATGGCCTTTGGGTTCATAACTTCATATAAATATGAGGAGGGACTTGTATTTATTTTAATATATTATTATCTTATAAATTTATTAAATATTTATTGAATTATTTAATATTAATTGTATTATTTAAAGTATTGGGTATTTATGTGCTTGTCTTTTAAAATATTATGTTTCAAAATTACTAATTGGTAATACAAATATTACATATATCAAATTAAGTTAATATAAATTATTATGCCATTAAATAGTATAAAAAAATGTCTATATAAATATTTTTTGAAAAAAAGTCTATATAAACATTGTTAAAATACATAATAATTATGATACAAAGCCACTATAAGTGTACACATGTTACACTCGTGGCAGAAAGAAGCACCCACGTATGCAACCCATTGATGATGACGTGGAAAAGAAGAATTGAAGGAAGGCTGACCAATTCAAGTTATCTTTAGTTGTCGATTGAATTTTTCTTTATGAATTTTTCCAGTATTTCCGTATTGTAAAGAGAAGTCCTCCACTTTCATTTCTATTTTAGTTATTTCCATTGTTTTAGGAGGGTGATCCTCCACGGTTGAGTTATGATTCCATTGATTTAGCAATGATTGTTACACAACTTGTATAAATATTCATAAACATTAATGAAGATATCAAAGAAGAAAAATCCAATTCAGTCTTGAGTACTTTAACTCAGAGGTATTAAGGTTCCCTCTATTTGAGCCTTACATTTATCTAAAATAGGTCGTAAGCATAATTCTTCTTCTTCACCCACGCAAACACCTTCCACCTCCACTTATGAGAGACCCATAACTCGATCGCAAATTCAAGACCGTAACAATTTGGTATCAGAGTCAGCAGTTATGGGCGAATCTGTTCAAGACCAGCTTACCAAACTCTTTAATTTACTCTTATCTGAACAGCAGGCCAATCAGGCCCGTAATGAGAAGGTTGAGCAACTTTATGCCAAATTGGATGCCATATCTCTTGACTTGAAATCCACCAAGAAGGGCTGACTTCTTCAAGTGTTGAAAGTCACGGAAAAACGTGAAGAGATAAGGGAATTTATGGGGCAACAATTCCTGAACATTCTGGAGGAAACTTGATTGTACCAAAATTCACAAAACTTGACTTCCCTCACTTCAACGGGCTGGAAGACCCCTTGGGATGGATTAGTCGTTGTCAACATTTTTTTCGGCATCAATCGACACCTGAGGAAGAGAAGGTGAGATTAGCCTCTTATCACTTAGAGGGAATTGCTCAACTATGGTTTTTGCAGATGGTATACGATATTCCGAATCCCACTTGGGCAGAGTTTGTCCACCAATGCAACTTGCGGTTTGGACCTCTCATCCGAAGCAACAAATTGGGGGAGCTAGCCAAGCTAAAACAAACGGGTTCAGTGGAGGAGTATCAGAACAAATTCGAAGTGTTGGTTTCAAGAGCTGGAATCTTAACTCAAAATCCAAAGATTTAGTTATATCTCAGCAGATTACAAGAGTCCATATCAGTTGAAGTGGAGCTCCACCAACCACAGGATCTGGTAACTGCAATGAGCATGTCTCGCTTGTACAAAAGGAAAATATATTCTAGGGCCACCACCAATCGAGATAACAAACTCAATTCACCAATTGCAGATTCGCGCACCAATCGTTCGATAAAAAGACTCACTATAGAAGAAATGGAAGAAAGAAGGAAGAAGGGGTTGTACTTCAATTGTGATGAAACATTCGTGCGAGGCCATCAGTGTAAGAAACTGTTCTGGATTGACTTGGAAGAGGGGAACGAATCAACTGAGGAACCGGAGCTAGAACTGTCACCAGAGATATCTCTCCATGCTATTATGGGTACGAGGAATCCACAATCCATGTGATTGAATGGGCGTTGGAAGGGAGGTCAGGTACTCATTCTTGTTGATTCCAGGAGCACTCACAATTTTGTATCTGTTTCCAAAGTGGTAGACTTAAAGGTTGAAGTGAATGGGAAGGGTGGGTTACGTGTCAATGTAGCCAATGGTGAGCAAATCAGTAGCCTAGGAATTTGCAAGGGAACACCAATTGAATTGGGGTTAAATACTTTCACGGTGGACTTATTTATGCTGCAATTGACTGACTTCAACATTGTCCTTGGTGTTAACTGGTTGCGAACACTGAGTCCTATTTTATGGAACTTCAATATCATGTGTATGTCTTTTTTCATACAAGGAAGACAAGTGGAGCTCAAAGGAATACATTCCAGACCATGACAAAAGCAGCCTGAACTCAATTCCTTGCATCAAACCACTGTTCAGGACACGCAGCTTCAGAAATTGTTGGTGGAAAATGCTACTCTCTTTGATCAACCAATAGGGCTGCCTCCTAGTCGATCATGTGATCACCGAATTCCCTTGGAGCCTGGAGCTAGACCTGTAGTGGTGCACCCTATAGATATCCCCACGGACAAAAGGATGAGATAGAGCGCCAATGTGCAGCTATGCTAAAACAAGGGATCATCCGTCACAGCCGATCTCCTTTTTCTTCTCCGATAATTCTAGTTACCAAAGCTGATAATTCATGGCACTTATGTGTGGATTACAGGGAACTCAATGCAAAGACCATCAAAGATAAATTTCCCATACCAATTATTGATGAACTACTTGAAGAATTGGGAGGTGCAAAGTTCTTCACAAAGCTAGATTTGCTATCCGGATATTATCAAGTGGCCATGTATCCTCCAGATATCGAGAAGACAGCCTTTTGAACTCTCCATGGTCATTTTGAGTTTTTGGTTATGCCGTTTGGGCTCTCCAATTCGCCATCCACTTTTCAAGCCTTGATGAATGAGGTATTTAAAGATCAACTTCGTAAATTCGTCTTGGTTTTTTTTGAAGACATTCTCGTTTTCAGTCAAACATGGACAAAGCATCTACATCATTTGCGCCAATTGTTCCACATATTGGCACACAACCAGTTGTCCCTAAAGCGCACCAAACGCACCTTTGCACAAACTCAAGTTTCATACTTGGGTCACATCATTTCACAAGAGGGGGTGCAAGTAGACCACACCAAAATTGCGGCAATTACTGACTGGCCAAGACCCAATACAATCAGGGGGCTGCGAGGATTTTTTGGGCTTACGGGCTATTACCGAAAGTTTGTGCTTAATTATTGTACTATAGTCATACCTCTCACTACCATGCTACGAAAGAATTTCTTTCAATGGAAAAATGAAGCAATTCAAGCATTTGATGAGCTTAAGTCAGCAATGACTACCACACCTATTTTAGTTCTTCCAAATTTTGAACTAATGTTTGTTATCGAGTGTGATGCTTCAGACACAGGAATTGGAGCTGTTCTACTATAAGAAAACAAACCTGTAGCATTCTTTAGTATAGCAATGGCAGCACAACACATCAGTCTTCCAGCATACGAAAAGGAGTTGATTGGGCTAGTGAAGGCCATCAAACATTGGCATTCCTATCTATGGGGCAGGAAGTTTCTGGTACGAACAGGCCATTATACACTGAAATTCTTGCTGGAGCAACGCACACTCTCATCACTTCAACAACATTGGGTGAGCAAGCTGATGCCCTTCAGTTTCACTGTGGAATACAAGGCGGGTAAAAACAACATAGTAGCAGATGCGTTATCGCGCCGAGATGCAGACCAGAAGAGCCTTCTCGCAATTTCCATGCCTCATCTAGATTTATTTGATGAAATACGGAAGGAGCAACAACAATCTGACGAAGTCCAGCAGCTAATTTCAGCCTTAAACAACGGTAATTCAGCAGAACACTGGAGTCTTAAACAAGGGCTTCTTTTCTTCAAGGATCAAGTCTACATTCCCACCGGTTCTCCATCAATTTCATTGGGGATTAGTGCACTTCACAACCAAGGCCATGAAGGTTATCAAAAAACACTACACCGGATAACAACAGATTTTTTTGGCATGGGATGAAGAAGATGGTGCAAGATTTCATAAGAGCTTGTGATGTTTGTCAACGCCACAAAACAGC
>JANSVA010000007.1:31972495-31987599 GCA_025504915.1 Erythroxylum reticulatum | reverse complement strand
ACATCTCAAATTTTATTTAATTTTATAATATTATTTGGAATCTTAAAAATAATACTAAAATGTTCAAATTTTAATTTTAGTAAAAATATTCGGATATTCAATTTTCTGCTAATATGAATAACGAGTTACATTAAAATAACATTTTTATTATAGACTGTCAAATATAATATTTATGTCATGTATAAAATTTATTAATTAATAAATTAAAAATATAAAAAATTTTAAAATAATTATACACTCATTAGTATGTTTCCTTCATAATTATTTTGATAGTTTTAATTTTCTAATTTATTAAATAATAGATTTCATTTGTGGTATAAATATAATATACGATACTCCTGTCATAAAAATACTAATCTAATGTGGCTTACACATCATCAACATTAACAGAAAAATTAATATCAGGCTATTTGTGCTAAAATTAAAAGTAAGAGTATTTTAGCTTTACTTTTTAAAATTTAGACTAATATTGTAAAATTGAGTAAAATTTTAAAATATTTTAGAGTAAAATATAAAAGCTTTTTAGTAACTTAAGAAATATTTTTTGAAAAACCCTAATTTGTAAGATTTTGAAATTTTTTTCTTCTAATTTTTAGTTTAAAAAAACTCTTCCAGTTAGTTTTAATTAAATAATAATAAAATATACGTAATATAAATATTAATCATAAATTAATCAAATTTCATTAGTATAATAAGTCAATTCAGCTTTTAAAATCGTTCTAAATTAAATTAAATTAATAATATAAAATAATTATAATAAATAATCTATTTGAGTTAAATTTAATTACTTAAATTTAGAATGACTCATGTAAATAAAATTTGATTACTTTATATTTGATTTTTTTTTTCATATTGCCTGTCTTCGTACTTATTTTTATGTCTTTTACCTGTTGTTATAAATGACCCTTCTCTGGGACTCCGTATTCAACATTCCAGCCTTTAAATTGTACCATCACCATCCCCACTTTCGCATTAAAGAGTCTCAAAATAGTTGGCCTATCATAGCTGGTCCATAGCTTTCTGTTTGGTCGTTATCAGGTACAAGGAGGTCGTGAGTCATCATTTATGGCTAAGAACTCTACCTCTATTAATAATTTCTTTCATTGTCTATTAATATCATGGTTGGCAGGTTCTATTAACTGTTGTTGACTGATAGCTTGTTTTATTATATGATTTGATTAGTAGATTGTATTAGCTATTTATTAAAGATATTTGGTAAAATTAGTTGTTTATGTGCAAAATAACTTATGAAGATATGATTTAAAAATAATTATAAAGGTATGAACATTATATATCTTATTATTTCGTTAAATATTCTTATAAGAATTTAGATTTTAGAGAGGTTGTGTTCACCTGTACTGTTTCATTATTTATGAAAAATTTATGCAAATCTTTCTATTTTCGTTTTCGTTTAAGGTCAACAATTTATTTATAACTTATAACTGCATAAAACAATTATAAGAACAAACATTATTTCTAAAACGTAGGTATTTAGAAACCTCAATTAAAAGGTACAATTGACTTTTGATAGTTAAAATTTTTGTTGATTGATGAAAACGCTCCTATGTAGGAGCATTTTCATTTTTGGTTGTTTATCTTAAATTAGTCATCGGATCTGTTGTTCTCCAAATAGCTTTCGTAGCTGTTTGAAGAGTCAAACAGCTGAAGACAACTAATCAGCTGAAAAAATAGCTGATTGGTTGTCTACCAAACAAGGCTTAAATCTCGTTCATATATTTATTTCATACATTTATATAAGATTCACATAAACATGTGAATAAAATTAAGTGGTACAAGATTAGAACACCCTATCAGAAACAATGTATTCCAACCTAAATTGATGATATTGTTATGTCAGGTTCAAGTTCAGGTTCAGCTGGTGGTGGAGAGATGGAACTAAAATATAATAAATAAATTTTAAAAATATTAAGCTAGTGGTTGAGAGATGGGACTAAAATATAATAAATAATTTTAAAAATATATAACAATGTGTTAATTATATATTTTAAATAATCAATATAAAGTCAATCTTTAATATTAAACAAGACTAAAAACTTTAGGAATATGAAAATAAGATATTCAACACTAATATTTAACAAATTGAAATTTTGAGTTCTTGAGTTTATGATATCAATTTTAGGCCAGAAAAAAAAGTATGAGCTTTAAACTTTTATTGTTTCGTAGTTATAAAATTTTAAACATTTTTTATTAATTAATTTTACAATTTATCTTTAAAATTTTAATTTATTGCCACAATAGTGACAATGTGGCAAATTCTAATAATTATTGAAGATTTTAAAATCTTAGGAATAGAATAAATTTGATTAATTATATTAGATAAATAAAAGTTTTAAGAGAAAACTTTAATATTTTAAATTAAAATTGATTAAAATAAAAATTAGAAGACTTATATGTACATGAAGTAAAAGTTACACGGCGACATAAGTATTGTTTTAAAAACTGAATCAATTTGGTTGGTTTAGCACAGAAAACCTTAAACTAGTTAACTTTTTGGTTTGATTTAGTTTAATAATCTTTGTTATTAAAAAATAATCAATTTATTAATTACTCAGTCAGTTTTTATAAATTAATCATTTTTTATAAACTAAAATAAACTGATTAATTTTTTAAATAGCTTTTTTAATTAAACTTTAAATTTTTATATATGTAAGAATAATCTTCTTCGATTATTTTTAAATTATTTAATTTTATTAAAGATTTTATAATAATCTAATATCGATTGAACCTTTTAAATCTTAAATTTCTTATCTTATCAGTTTAACTTCTGATCCAGTTTTAAAAATATTAGCCACAATAATGCATATGAATTAGAAAGCACATTATGCTTATAGTTCCAACAAGTTCACTCCATAATGCTCATATTATATTGTTACATGTCCCACGATGGCACAACGTCTTCATAATTAGTTAATTGTCTTTTCATTCAGTAAGGCCACTAAAACCCGACAATTAGTGGTTGACCAATAGTAGGTTATTGTTTTCTGTTTTTAGTAGGTTATTGTTTCCTATTTTCAGTATAGTTGTTATGTTTGTAAAGTTATTTAATAGCCTAAAACGTTCTTAATAGGGGACACGCATTAAAAAAAGCCCAAAACTTCTCTTAGTCTTTCCTTCTCTTTTTTCTTCCTCCTTTCTACTGAATTCCTTCTTATCAGATGGTATCAGAATCATTCACAACCATGGATACCCGGAGCAAAACTAATGCAGAATTTCACAACGAAGTTAATGAAATCCTAGCTCGACATGAGTTTAGTTTTGATCAAGTTAATGCTAACTTAAAAATAGTGTTAATCGAGTTGCAAGCTATAAGAGTCTCTCGTACCACACACAATACTCTTCCAGATATTAACTAGTTTTACCTAAGAGAATCCTCACATTTTCCAAAACCCTCAATTCCTAATAATTCCAATGAACATCACCTTATCACCTTAAATTGTGCTTCCCAAGGTTCAATGGAGAGGATCCAACTGCATGGATATACAAGACAAAACAATACTTTTAGTTCCATAATATTGCTCCTTATCAACAAGTTTAGTTTCAACAAGTGTTTGAACCGTCTTCTCATCTACCACCAAAATGGTCACATGATCATCGCATTCCCTTACAACCAAACATAGAGCCAGTGAGTGTGAGACCATATCGATACCCTTACTACCAAAAAGCTAAAATAGAGAAGACTGTAAGAGAACTTCTACAATCTGGGTTGATAAGACCTAGTAATAGCCCATTCTCGTCGCCTTTTCTACTAGTAAAAAAGGTCAATGGTGGTTGGTGATTTTGTGTAGACTATTTGGCCTTGAATACTATTACAGTTAAAGACAAATAACTGATTCCAGTGATTGATGAACTTCTCGAAGAACTCCATGGAGCTAAATTATTCTCCAAAGTGGATTTAAAGGCTGGCTTGTATCAAAATTGTGTGCAAGAAGAAGATATTCCAAAGACGACTTTCCGAACACATGAAGGGCATTATGAGTTTGTCATAATGCCATTTGGCCTCGACCACGTTTCAATGTCTCTTGAACAACCTCTTCCGCCCCTATCTTCAAAAGTTTATCTTGGTATTCTTTGATGATGATATTCTTGGGTATTCTAAGATATGGGAAGAACACCTCTCACATTTTCAAGTTGTTTTTACCATATTGGCAATTGATCAATTATTTGTCAAGGAATCAAAGTGCAGGTTTGGCATTTTACAGGTTCACTACTTAGGTCACATTATTTCAAAGCAAGGAGCAGCTATAGATCTGAGAAAAATACAAGCAGTATTAGAATGGCCAACACCAACAATTATAAAGGGTGTTTGTGAGTTTCTCATATTAATGTGGTATTACCGCAAATTTATTCATCATTTTGGAAGCATAGCTGCCCCATTGACACGACTCCTATCTAATGAGGGATTTAAATGGACACCGTCATTATGGAAATGTACACGCGGTAGAAAAATTACGCCAATCTATTGAGATATGGTATCAGTTGAACTAAACTTTAAACAGTTAAAAGAAACACTCACTTCTCTACTAATCCTATGCCTCCCAAATTTCTCTCAGTAATTTGTGATCGAATGTGATGCAAGCGAGATCGAAATTGGAGCAGTCCTTTCTCAAAAGGATAGACCGGTAGTTTATTTCAATGAAGCTCTAAAAGGATCAACTTTATTGTTGTCCACTTACGAGAAGGAGATGTTGGCCATTGTTAAAGCTATCAAAAAATGGCAACCTTATTTGCTTGGTAAATGATTTATTGTCCATACTGACCATAAGAGTCTTAAGTATTTGCTAAAGCAACAGATTACTACTTCAACACAAGCTCGATGGTTTTATAAGATCCTTGGATATGATTATGAAATAGAGTATAAGAGAGGCTCTGAAAACCAAGTGATCAATTCCTTATCTCGCATGGTTGAATTTCAATTTCTATCTATTTCAATGCTTTATGCGGATTGGTGGCCAGTGTAACAGGAAGAGGTGAAGTAAGATTCTTTTTATCAAAATCTCTCTTAAACATAATTTCTCAATCCATTAGTAGAGCGAGATTGAGTATGATTCAAAGATGACAAGGTATACTTGAGTCCTACTTCAACCTTAATTCAACAAAATAATTGAAGATTGTCACTCATCGCCCATCAGAGGACATTTTGGGTTTCATAAGACACTATCTCATATTAAGGGTAGCTTTTTGTGGCCTAACATACGTTAAGCAGTAAAGAAGTTTTTACAACAATGAGATATCTGTCAACGATACAAAGTTGATTGTATGAAACTAGCTGGGTTACTTCAACCATTGCCAATCCCTGCTTGTATGTGGACAGATGTGTCAGTGGACTTTATCGAAAGATTTCCACCATCAAATGGACATACTGTTATTATGGTAATTGGCGATCTCTTAACAAAGTATGCTTATTTTGTATCTTTAAGGCATCCATTTACTGCAATCATTGTTGCCAAGGCATTCATAGCTAATGTGGTTCGTCTCCATGAAATTCCAACTTTTATTGTCAGTGTCTGCGATAAGGTATTTATTAGTTCCTTTTGGCAAGAATTGTTTCAATTACAAGGAATTAAGCTTTGTATGAGTTCTAGCTACCACCCTCATACTGACAAACAGACCGAGGTGGTGAACTATAGCTTGGAGCAATAATTAAGAAGCTTTGCAAGTGACCAGCCACAAAAGTGGTTCAAATGAATTCCTTGGGTCGAGTTTAATTATAATACATCGATCTACTCCTCCACAAAAATGAATCATTTTGAGGCGTTATATGGTATTCCACCACCAAGTTTGCTGACTTATGTTGTAGACACTTGTTTTATGCAAGTAGTTGATGAGTACTTACAAATTGTGATTCCATTTTATGCGAGTTATGACATAATCTATCAGTAGCTTGTAATAGATTGAAGTGTCAAACTGATCAAAAGTGACGAGATGTGTCTTTTAACTGTAAGAGACTATATTTACCTTAGGCTCTAACCGTATCAGTAGAATTCTCTAGCATTGAGCGCATCGATGAAGCTTGCTCCATGTTATTTTGGTCCTTATCAGATTATTCAATAGATAGGATGAGTGGCATATAAATTACCTTTACCTCCTGGTTCTTAAATTTATAACATATTTCATGTTAGCCTCTTACGAAAGCATTTGGGATCGCACGACCCTCCAATTACTACTGCCATTCTCCCAATTACGAATGATTCTATAATCCTTCCACAACCTAAAGTCGTGCTTGATCGTCGAGTCATACACAAGGGTAAATATTGTCCGAAGTCAGAAGTCTTAATTAAATGGAAAGGGGCTTCAATTGAAGATGCTACTTGGGAAAATGAGTGGCGATTACACAAGTCATACCCAGATTTCATCCTTTCGAACAAAGATCCTTAACGAGAGAGGATTGTTACGTGTCCCACATTGGCACAACTTCTTAATAGTTAGTTAATTGTCTTTTCATTCAATAAGGTCACTAAAGGCCGACAATTAGTGGTAGACTAGTAGTAGGTTATTGTTTCCTATTTTTTGTGGGTTATTGTTTCCTTTTTTCAGTATAGTTGTTATGTTTGTAAGCCTAAAATGTTCTTAATAGGAGATATGCATTAAAAAAACCCTAAAACCTCTTTCATTCTTTCATTCTCTCTTTTCTTCCTCTTCTCTACCTAATTCCTTCTTATCATATATTTACATAAGTGGGTGCATGTATTATGATTTTTTAAATATGGATACAATGTTTTATTTATAATCAATCATTATGTTTCATGTATATACAATGAATAAATAAATTATAAATTATTTAACGATTTAAAATTAAATTATAAACTAAATTAATCATTTTTTATAAATCCATTGTTTAGACTCTATACTCTTTATTTATCCTCTTATGGCAAAACTTGCAGGCCTCACCTAAAATTTTTAATAACAATGATGCTATTTGCTATTTGCTATTTTTAATTTTTAATTTTTAAAAATTAAAAATATATTTAATCAAGCTTAATTCATATCTGATCATGCTTTAAGTTGGAGTCAGGTCACCCTTAATCCGAGAATGATTATTTGGAAAACATGATTAACTATGGAAAGCTTAAGTTCCACTACATGCCTATAATTGTTCACTTGAAAGGTATGTCAAAATCCTATTAGTTTAGGTGGATTGTTCCATTGCACCGTATTATAATGATTTCCCACCTTGTGTTTTTAATCATATTACTTTGAATTGACAATGTTCCTAATTAAGAAATTTGAAGTGTCCATTTTACTCATTTCCATTGACATTATAACTCTTATCCTCCATTTTAATTCTCGTATTAGTGACTTTTATTTATTTTAATTGGACATATTACCCTAAAGAATGAGATAATGATTTTAATTTATTTTATTATCAATTATTACATTTGCAAGAATAAATTTGAAGAATTCTAAAAATGATTTAAAAAGATTTTCTTTACTTATTTAAAAATTTAAAGTTGACACTTTTAATTTTTTAAATTTCATTCTCATTTTTGTTTTAATTTTATTTTAATCCTCATGTTTTTAATATTATCCTTTATTTTGTAATATTATTTAGTTATTTTCATTTATTTAGGTATTTATTGTAATTTTATTTACATAACAATTTAGTGTGTCAGTTTTACTTATTTACTATTTAACCTGCATCATTCTTTTATTGTCACATCTACATGTGAGTCTACTCGAAACAGTCTCTCTACTATTTAAGGGTAAGTACATACGTTAATTAAGTATGTACCATTTATCGTTAATTAAGTACATACATTATTTTGTATTGTCTAAAAATTTTTGTTGCCCTTTATTAGTTATTTGTATTTTTGTATGTTTTTTAATAACTTTTTTAATATGTCTACACATCTATTTATAATTTTGTAATATCGTCATATTGTAATGAATGTAGATCTATTGGAAATAGTCTCTCTATTACGTAAGGATAAGGTTACGTACTATTAAACCTCTCAAGATTTAACTAGATTTTGATGATAATGATGATTAAAAAATCAAATCAATGGTTTTTGACAATCAAAGTTATTGAAATAAATAGTGCAGAAAAGTTAAAAATTAAACTGAAAATTTTGTTAAAGTAAATCAAACCGAAAAGTTAAAAACTGAACTTAAAAATTTGATACGATCAAAATTTTATAATTAAATTAACTGTTAATTTAACTAATTAATCGATTTTTATAAATTAATCGATTTCTAAATTAAAAAAACTAATTAATCTGTATTTAATATTTTTTTCAATTAAATTTAAATTATTCAATGAATAAGGATAGTCTCTTTTAATTATATTTCAGAATTTTCAATTTTATTTAATTTTTAAATAATTTTATGACAATTTAATATTAATTAAAATTTTAAAAATTTAAATCTCTTAATTCTATTAGTTTAGTTTTCAGTTATTGATAATAATAATAAAGCAAAATGATTAATATTTGGTGGGGGAAAAGGGCCCATTGGGCCACCATCTGTCTCACGTTTGGACAGACTATGATAGCTCATGGGGTGGCAACGGTCTCACCAATTCGATGTTTTATGGGACAACTGACAAAAGAGAATTCAATGCATGGAGAGCGAGTAACGTAGGGTCCACCTTACCAAATTCACAGCAATCTCCGCCGTTAATCAGCACGACGTCTCAACTACCTCTGTGAAAGGTTAGGTCCTACTCGTATATACCAACGTCCCAGATCATCGTAGTGATCCGACGGTGGATATCAGCTGGCTTTCATGAATGCGCTTTGTAGAGAATGAATCATGTTAATCTCCATTATGATTTATATTTATTTCATATTTTTACTATTTTAAATTATTTTCAAATAACTTATAATTTTAATGAGAATTTCATTATGTAGTTTAACCAAATTAATATTTAAAAAGACTTTTTCGAGAAAAAATTATAACAATGATGACAATAATTAATATAAATCCCACTAGACCGTAGAGTTTGGAAGATCTAACAGTACACAGTCTTATCCTTAACTAATAAAGAGTGATTATAAAAAATTTATTTAGAAAGAAATTATTATTTAAAAAGATTCGTATGTATGATTGTTTTTAACTTAATTTTAATAATCAATATGTCTATTATTTTTTCATCTACAAAAATAAAAAATATTGAAATAACATAAAAATAGAGTAGAATTTTTTTTTAGTATTTTTTAATAACATAAATATTTTAGAATTGTTTTGAATGATAAAAAATGCTTTCAAAATAATAAATTGTATAAAATATTTTTTTATTTTTTTACCTAAATTATATAAACTAAGATAAAAAGATAGAGTTGGATGAAAAATACTTTTAAAATAATAAAAAAATTAACTAAATTCTACAAAGCATAAACTATGATGATGACAAGCAGATAGTATTTACACATATAGAAGAATATAATCACCCCAAGAAAGATTTTAGGTGGCCAAATTGAAACAAGTGGCCTTTAAAGGTTGGTTCTTTCTAATTTTTGTTTCCTTATTCTTTCTACTTTTGAAGTTAAAGGTTGCATCTTTATGGTTGTGCGCCACCAATTATCCTCACTCTTGTCTCCAACTACATTACAAAGCCAAAAAGACTCCAATTTCTTGATCTTTTGGGACCACTCTTATGCTCTACACTTTGGATTTGTTGAGCAACTTGAACAATTTTCTAACTTTGCTTCAGTTTACAGGTACTAATGGCAGGAAGCATTATTACTAATTTTAACCACTTGAGAAAATGACCAAAGATCCAATCTTTTGTTCAACTCTTCCAAAAATTTGTGACAGGGCTTGCACAGCTACACCAAACCAAGTCTGCAGTCATAAAACAGATAAAACATCACATGGTTAGATAGGTATGTTCCACTGGATTCAGCTCTCTATATTTTAATGGATTCTTCTGCTTCATTCTGATACAGAAGGCGCTCTCATCTCTCTCATATCTCTCAGCCTCTCCTGCCAATGCCCATTTGTTCTAATCAGAGTTCAGTAGTTTTTTTTTTCCCCACAGAGAAAGTTAAAGCTTGTGTTCCATAACCGCACAAAGTTTCATTCTATCTCCTTCTTCTTGTCTTGTTCTCACATATCCCAACACAAAGTTGAACTGAAGCTTCGTCAAGCTTAACTCTTTATACTTTTTACACTGTACCCAGATCTTGTTTCTTTGTTCCTCATACACTGTAACTGTTAAATTCCTAAAAGCATCGTATGCTTTCTAAGTAGGAGAGGTTCAAAGATTTCTTCTTTGAAAATGAAGAAATCCCAGATGCTAAAACTGATTTTGGGACTAACTCCAGCTACTGTTGTGATCATTCTAGTACTTATAATCTTTATGTACATGAGAAGAAAGGCGAAGAAAAACTTCAATGACATAGAGTCCACTGAGAACAAGCATGGGGATGAGATAGAGTCGGAGGCATTAATGGCTTTCCAAGGTGGTCAGGACCTTACGATCAGTGACATTCTTGATGCTCCCGGAGAGGTGATTGGAAAATCCAATTATGGTACTCTCTATAAAGCTTTGCTTCAGAGGAGCAATTGTGTGAGGTTGCTTAGGTTCTTGAGGCCAATTTGCACTGCGAGGGGGGAAGATTTTCTTGATGTGATTCACTTGTTGGGTAGTGTTAGGCATCCCAATTTGGTGCCTCTTTTAGGGTTCTATGCGGGACCAAGAGGTGAAAAACTTCTTGTTCATCCTTTTTATAGGCATGGAAATCTGGCTCAGTTCATCTGTGGTAAGTTGTATAGCTTTTGATTTCCATTTTTGATGTTTGGTAACTGACAAAATACAGAAGCTTTCTCTTCACATTGTTTGTCACAGGAAATTGTAACGACGAACTACATGGCTAAGTGAACTTGAGAATAGTAATACTGAAAGCCTACATTAGAGAAAAATCACGGCTTTCTAAGTTCTGTTAATCTGTTTTATGGATCTTATTTTTCTGAGTAATGGTTACATGAATTTCTAGATAAATGAAAAATCATGGGCGGCAGTGAGAGCAAGATCACTATTGCTTAATTTTGTTGAACTTTTAAGGCAGAGGAACATTTTTTATTGATTAGAACTTACTTTTAAGTGATATCGGATCCAAAATGCGGAAATAAAAACTTCAAGAAGTTTACAAGAGATGGAAGGTGAGTGTAAATGTCTTGTTAGATCTTGATTTTCATGGAACTATGTATTACATCCTCTAACATATCGGTTTTTCTTACTTCTGTCTTCATTTTCGATCTTTTCCGTGCATTATAAAGTTCCCTTGTTAAGACTAATTTTTGCCAGCATCCTGTTTTACTGTCATGTCACGAGTTAATTTGTTGATCAAACGATCACTGAACTTGCACATATCTTCAATAATTTGAACATTTGGTTCTTCTTCATAGGCTCTTTCCTTCTATAGCTCTCTCTCATCATCTATGTTTTAAATCTGTTTCCTTTTCCTTTGTCTTCCGGGTTGGTGGAGCGGATCCTCTACCGGTTTGAGAGTGAAGTCTAATTTGTTCTCTGCTGTGCAGATCTCTTCCTGTGCAATTAGTCAACTAAGTTTGAATGTTTGTTGCATATTTCACTTTCAATGACCTCATTATGGCATTTCAACTTTGTCCAACAAATTTCTTGATGTTCTTAGTTAAATCCTACCATTTCATCCTGTGAGTTGGAATCTGTAGCTTAATGACGCCAAGTTTGATTTTGATGGACAGATGGGAGTCCTGAATCTCACAAGTGGAATGTTGTACTTGAGATATCGACTGGCATAGCCAGAGGATTAGATCATCTTCATTCAGGATTACAAAAACCTATTATTCATGGAAATCTCAAGTCAAAAAATATACTTTTGGACCGTAATCATAAACCATTTATCTCAGACTTCAGCCTATTTCTGTT
Organism: Erythroxylum reticulatum; assembly: GCA_025504915.1. Lineage (NCBI taxonomy): Eukaryota > Viridiplantae > Streptophyta > Magnoliopsida > Malpighiales > Erythroxylaceae > Erythroxylum > Erythroxylum reticulatum. The sequence continues at coordinate 31,975,730 of JANSVA010000007.1, read as the reverse complement.
GTTGAATCCTACTGCTGGACAAGAAATGCTTGAAGCTTCTGCTGCTGAAGGTTACAAAGCTCCTGATCTTATCAAAATGAGAGATGCAAATGAGGAGACGGATATATATAGCTTTGGGATACTATTGCTTGAACTGCTGTCAGGGAAGGAAGCTATTAGTGAGAACCCTAGTACCGATGAGGACTTCTATCTCCCAACATTCATGAGAAATGCTGTACTTGATCGAAGAATTTCAGATTTATACCATCCAGACATACTTCTTAGCAATGGCAGTGACAATCGGAGGCCAGTTACCGAAGAATGCATCCTCAAATTCTTTCAGCTTGCCATGGCTTGTTGTGCCCCTTCCCCTTCGATTAGGCCAAATATGAAAGAAGTCCTCTGGAAGCTTGAAGAAATTGAAAGATAGCATACATACCAATTGTGAAAAGTACTGTGCGGATGATTTTGACCTAGATTTTTCAATTATGGTTGGGACAAGAGTGATGAACAGGGATGACAATGACTTGCAGGAAATTCATACATGGTTATTCAAATTATTGAACGTTTCAGATACATAACAAGAGCTGCAGAATTTCAGATGACGACGCTCATCAATAAAGTTTTGTTGCCAGAATATCAAATTGAAGCAAAATTTGTACTTTTTCAGCCATCCATCAAGAAATGTAGATTTGTATTCGGACTTGGAAATTTGGCTTTGTCAGAATCTGGGAATTCTTTATTGCAGAAAACGTCAGCAGCACATGATCTCGGATTTCATATCATGCCAGCTTTCTTTTGTTAAGTTCACACAGGAGTCCCAAACATTTCTCCAGCACAGGTGTTCATGTTTGTTTCAACTACCTCACCATTTTCAGGATTTGTGTTCTTGGTTGGGATGATTCTCATGTTTTTACTGATTGCTGCTGATTCTGTGCCAAGAAACACCAAATCCAATGCCAAGTTTTCTGGTGTTGTAGCTACTGCATATCCTATCCTAAATCAAAGTTAGACATGGGAAATTGTATAGTCTAATTATTCTACATTTCTTTATGTTCATTTCCTTAGCTGGCTAAGGGTAGTGGAGTCAACTTCATCACAATCATGATTGCATGATGATGTCTAATTTGGTCAATGGCCCTTTTATGTGTAAAACACCTGTCTCTTTGGCAACGTGAAGCACACTTTCAAAAGGACAACTCCTTTGTTGATCCAATTGCTTCAGTTAATTCTACTCCATTTCTGACATTGAACATACCTATATTTTAGACTTTGTGATGTTTTGTATAATAATGATTCAGTATAGTTGACAATTGTGGCAATTAGAGTCACTATCTATAATGTCAGTTGATGCCAATTCTTCTGTTCTTAATGTCAAGATTCCTTTTAACTCTTCCCATATGCAGCTTCTTGTCTCATCTGCAATTTGTCACTACGTTTACTAAGAAAGCTTTAATGTCAAGCTTACAGGCATTACTATCAAACAAACTGTTAATGGTGATCATTGTGCTTGTTATGCAGATTGACATAAGAAGAACAAGAATCACATGAAAGTGAGTTTCAAGTTGATTTTTTCCAAATAATGTGGAAAATATACTTATTCTACTTTCCATAAACAATGGATTTAAGTTCATCCATTTAGTTCTTGCAAAAATAGTACTTAGAAATTGTACGAGGAAAAAAATCTTAAGAAAAATTAGAGGGAATCAATCAAGAATTATATGACTCTGTTGGAACTTACGGAGGATATGACTTGAAATAAAAAACTTGGATGTATTAAGATTCAGATGAAAAACCTCTCATAAAGAGATCGTTCTCGTTCTCTTAGTTATTTTAGACATTTTCTTTCGAATTTTTTGTTTTATAGTTAGCTTGTTTTTAATACGTATTACTTACCTCTAGTTATTTAACTTAGATAGTTTCTTACTTAGCCTAATTACATTCTTGACATTGCTGATTTGATTTACTATTATACTTGTCTTTTTCTAGTTTGTATATTTAATTATTTTATGTATTATTGTTAATCTTTACTATGTTCTATACGTACGGTATTATGTATTGTATACCTATATATTTTTATTTATACATCTGTTTTTATGCTTTTTTACTATCATTATTAATTTGCATTGCATACGGGTTTATCGAAAACGATCTCTCTAAAAGATAGAGATAAAGTTGCATACTACTGGACTTCTCTAGATTCTACGTTTCAACGGAACTTTCACTGGATGATGTTATTGTTTATTTAATTCTTGCAAATTTTAATCAAAAAATATAAAAAAAATTAGAGAAAGTTTTTATACACATTTATAATTTATAGAATCTGAATATTTTTAAATAAGAGATTTAATAATTATTTATAATAAATATTGGATATATCATATGCACAACTTGCACTGATAAAATTTCATTTCTTCGATTCGATTTACTTTCCTTGATGTTATCTTTGATCAATTTTCATACTACATCCAACACTAGGAAAGGATTATCATCACTTTCAAGTACCATAAGGTTGAGATAGCTCCTACCCATCTCAGGAAATGATCCTGCAACTCCAAGATCAACACTGTCCTTGAGTAGTCCATCTTCATCTCATACACATTACATGGAGGAACCTAAATTTCAAATCCAATCAATTGAGTAGGCACCATTGGAATAGACATCACTGAAGTTTCTGAGGAACAGATACATGTTTCCATATAGAAGATTGTGCATTAAGCTTGTTTTGATTAATTGCCAAGCACGTGTTCCGCTTTATCTTTAATGGTTGTTTATGTTCTCGAGTTTGGTATAGTCCAAAACCCACCATTTGAATAAGAAAAGTAGATAGGTTTACTGTGTCAGATCTAAAGAACACTCGTAGCGTGCCTAGAAATCTTCCCAGATAATAAAAAAGCTGGTTCTTGGAGATATCAAGTGGTGACATTAAAGATGGAATCTTGCAAAACAAATTCCATAGAGTTGAAAGTCTCTATTACAGATCATGAAACTTGTTACTGGAAATCCTTGCTCGCTTGCCTGTAAAGTCTCTACTCAGATTCAAATCCGTGTCAAAACGCTGGCTTTTTCTCATTTCGAGTCCAGATTTCTGTCGCCGACTTTACTAAGATCCATACCTTGTCTCTGGCCTGTTCTTGCGTTCTCCTGGGATTCATCCTGATTTTGAGTTCATCTCTCTCGTTGATCATCCCCAGAATGCTCCATTTAGATCTCCCACGTTTGCTACTGACCCATCAGGTATCTATATCTTGCAATC
>JANSVA010000007.1:31933833-31953626 GCA_025504915.1 Erythroxylum reticulatum | reverse complement strand
TTCCAATATTTTAATTAATTAATAATTATATTTTAATTAATTATAACAACCATACTTTTACTTAACAATGATACCCATTCCTCTATATTAGGAGGGGAATGGGGTATTACTAAAAAATGGGTAATGAAAATAATAACTCTATAATGATACTCCCTTACCAACTTAATCTTTCATTCTATACTTATTTTTTTTCATACCCAGCAAACAAGAACCTCTTAAGTTATTTAAGCGTAACCCAAAACTTAAAAATTAATAATAAAATGACGCTGTTTTAAAACTTTTAATCTAAAAGATAATTTTGATATATTGCGATCCTTAAAACAAAGCTTATATATATATATTTGACACAGGATCAAGTTAAATGTACCTTTTCATTTAATTATAAAAATTACTTAATATTTAATATTAAATATATTTATTTTTAATTTATTAAATACATATTTACAAATTGTAAATTTTTTAGAATATGAGATTGATAGTGACGGTGACTCGAACTTTTTATTTAATTGACGCAATAGAAATGCAATTGGTCAACACAGCACGTAAATTTGACCAAAGTCGTCTCTTCACTTCCCATTTTCCCACATGCTTCGCGTTTCCATGTTCAACATTTTGACCCCAAAACGACATCTTCTGCAACCTGCACCACCCTCAAAAATCAAAGTACATCCTGTTTCACTTTGTTTAATTTACCTTTTATTTTTAGTAGAATAATTTAAAAAGAAATGCTGTTCCTAAGATGGCTTGCCGACATCAAGTACAAAACATTGCATGGTCCCCATACAACTTGAGAGCAGTTGACAGGCACACGCATCTTATCCACCACGTCCGCCGTTGTGTGTAGTTCAGTTTCATCCAAAGCGATGAGGCTGAAAAGTTAACACAAACACATATTGACATGACTGTCAATGAAAGTTCCCTATGTCTCCTTTGCAACTTGGGCAATTGGAATGTCGAAAGTTGGCATAAAAAATTAGGGGGTGGTTGGAAATGCAGATGGTTGATTTTATATTATGACTATAGGATCCTATGTTTGATCTTCGAGGTATCGTCCATACTGTCGATGTATGAGAGGAATAAGTAATTGATTTCATATTATGATTATAAGACATACTTGATTTTGAGGAATCGTTCATACTCTCAATATATGAGAGGAGTAATTAACGAGAGCACTTCATTCTTCTCATATGTTGAATTAAGTGTACTTATTTTTTATTTTTAATTAAATATAATTAATTAATTTAACATAATTGATTAAAATATAATTAATTCAATATAATTAAATCAAAATAAGTAATTAAAATACATTTAATTACAATATAATCAATTAACTATATTTTTCTCTTTTTAACAATTAAATATATTTAGTTAAAATATATTAAATTTTGACGTAAAACAAATTTTTATTTTCCAATTTTTTTAACAATCCAATAATCATTTCTTTATTTTAACTAATTATAATAATTATAATGATTAAATTGACTTTCATTCCTTGCTACATTCATTCTCATTTTTATTACCATTCTCTGATATGAACTAATTGCCCCTAAATATTATTTAATATTTTAAAATTATTTTAATATAATGTTTAAAATTTTAATTTAATAATTAATCCTTTAAATTTTGTATACAAGAAGTGAAAAAATTACTTATATTAATATAACATGTCCACTAGATATTTATCTATTAATTACAAGAATAAAAAATAACATTTTAATTTGTTTATACAAATTTTAAAATGTTAATAATTAAATTAAAAAGCTTACACGAAATTAAAAATTTATTAAAAATTAAGCATTTATAAATATATTATCTCTCAAAAAAGTCTAATATTTGGATTGTGAACTCACTCACTCGCTCGTTTCAAATAAATGTAGTTTAATACATATTTTAAGCTTAATGAAATTATAGAAACAGTATTTTTATAAAAATATAAAAAAATGTTGCATTTATTAAAATTTTATATTTAAATATATTTGAAATTTTGCCCAAACAATCATTAAGCTTACATAGAGAAAACTTAGTTGTCACCATGGCATGTGCTATCCGCAACTTTTCTGGGCATAATCAATGCAAGAAGTTGAAATCTCAAATTGAGTACGAGCACACATGCATGACTTTCATTTCTCCGTAGATTTTGCCAGTCGACGAGTGTGACCTTTGAAGAATGTAAAAGTTCAGTAATCTACAATCACAGAAATAATAATTAATAGTAAAGTGAAATTCAAGTCAGTCTGTTCACACTTAAACCCAATTTATGCTTCCAAAAGGTTAAACAAAAATCTAAGTTTTCTATAAAAAAAAGGTTGAGTACTGCACTCGAATTGAATGGAACAGAGATCCAATCAGACCAAATTCAATTCAAAGTTCAAACCCCATGTGCTTTGAATTTGGACTTTGAGTGTTAGTCACTAAAGTGTTAACTTGTCAACAACTTACGATATTAGAATAGGGCCAAGATGGTGGACTTTTGGTCCCTTTGTACGAAGCTTCAAGTCACCACGCATTCACTTACGAGAGGTCACCCTTATCAACTTGCCGATTATAAACAATTATCTCTGATTTGTGCAATCTGTAGATGGATTGGTGTCTGACTAACTTGTTGATCTAAGCTGTTTTTACTCCCTAATGCTTGTGTTGGGACCAGGTGCTAGAGTTTTTAAGTATCTAAAGCGATTGTTTAAGCCAAGATTAGGTGATAATAGAATTACAGGCTGTTTCGACAGAAATGTTTTTGCGATATTATGGTATAATCTCATCTGTTACGTGCCAATAGTTCTGCCATTTTATTTTGATGCATGCATCTAATTGCGTATTAATTTTATTTGATAACTCGATCATTAAATTTCTAAACAACGATATTAATATAATAAATTACACTTCACGTATTCAGTCTAACTTTTCAAGTCCTAAGACGGCTATTGATGTGGAGATAAAGATTGAATTAGAAGTTGTACCACAAGATGAGTACATTAAGTATCTATGATCCATCATCCAGAGCAATGGAGAGATTGATAAAGACAAAGTTCACCAAATCAGATCATAGTGACTTTAATAGAGAAGTAAATTATAAGTTTTATGTGACAACAAGATACCAATTAAGCTTAAGGGTAAATTATATCATTTAACTATTAAGTCGGTCATATTCTATGAGCGAAATGTTAGTCCATCAAATAAGTGCATAATCATAAGCTAATGATAATGGAGAAGAGCATACTTCGTTAGATGTACAACCTTATTAGAAGAGATAAGGTTAGGAATGTTGTTGTTATTCCAAACGTTCATAACATTATTATACAACGTCCATCATTTTTTATTATACTTTATTACCCAAACGTCCATAACATTCATCGTTATTACCATAACATTCATTACTTTATGATGATAATTATTATACCAAAAATGTTTCTTTGCTCTTTCAAGATTAACAACGTTCATCTTTCGTATATATACAACCGACACACATATGCGACTCCTCTCTCCACACTCACGCATCTATTATGTTTTTCTTGCCTCTTACTCATGTTGTTTGCCTTGCTCCATACGACACACATCTATCTGTTGCATTCTTCTTCTTCTTCTGTTTTGTCTTTTCTTCAATCACGGAGATAATATTTACTCTACCTTTTAGAGTGTACCAAAGTTGGTGGAGGAGGTGCTAACCATGAGGTTAGATCCCTTTATCCTACCGCACCATAGTGGGGGAATTTTGAACTTAGGGCAGTGATTTTCACGACGCCGTGCATTTCAGATAAGCCATTCTGATTTATTTATTTATGCTATTTTTGCTAACAATTTAAGTCGGAAATATTTGTTGTGTTACTATTGTTGTCAGGAATTATGTTGTTCTGCTTGCTTTTTGTTGGGATATTTTTTATTCTTGCTATTGTTTTCGGAATGTTACTGTTGGTTGGAAATTATTGTGTTCTTGCTGCTGTGTATTTATTTCAGTATAAGTCATAATACAGTGCTGTTACGTGTTAGTTTCGGTATAAGTTTGGATATTGTTCTGCTCTTGCTGCTACGTTAGTCGAAATATCGGTTGCTCTTACTGTTGTTCTCTTCATATTGTTTGATTATTTCATATGAGACATCTCTGCTTTCAGATTTAATATGTAGTCTGTGAATAAGACCAACGTAGGTTCTGCAGTTACTATTTCTCATATAGGTTCTGCCCCTATTATTATAGCCCAAAGGATTATACCTGACCTAACTAGATTAGAGCCTCTAGATGAGAGAAATTTTAAACAATGATTTGAGAAAATTTTATTTTACTTTCAACAATATGAAATTGCTTATGTATTGTTTCAAGAAATTCCTAGTGACAATAATGATCATAAGACAACTAATGATAATTGCACACTTAGAAAAGTGTTGCTAAACTATATGATAAACCCATTGTTTGATATCTATTGCAAGTACAAAACTACTAAGGAAATCTGGGATGCCTTAGAAGTTAAATATGGGACAGATGATAATGGCACTAAGAAATATGCAGTTGTTAGGTGGTTAAAGTTTACTGTTGTTGATGATAAGCCCATTATGGACCAATTATATGAGTATGAAAACCTAGTTGCTAAAATCCTTACTGAGTGTATAACACATATGTGAGTTTTTTAAGCTAATGCCCTTATTAAGAAGCTGTTTGCCTAATGGAATGAGTATAAAAACCAATTAAGGCATAAGAAGAAAGATATGAAGCTAGAAGAGTTGATAGGGCATATAAAAATTGAAGATGCTAACTGTATACACGACAAGGCCAAATCATTCACACCTGCTCCTACTGTTAAGGCTAATGTTGTTGAACACAAAAATTGTAGGTAACTCTAATAAGAATGGTGGATACAACAGGACTTTCAACAACAACAAGCATGGTCAGTTCAAGCATAAAAGGATTCATGATGATTTTTGGTGATGTCACAAGCCAAGCCATCCTATTGCTTTTTGCTAAGCTAGAATCAACCATGAGAAGAAGGATCAAGGACAAAATCTATGATAGTTCGGGAAAGAAAACTAAAATGGCTACCGATGGGTTAAGTAAAAGAGATTTGATAAGCCTCAAGCTAATATGGTCAAAGCTGCTGATGATGACGAGGAGATCATTACTATTGGGGTATCCGAAGTTAACCTTGCTGGAAACTTGGTTGAATGAATCGTTGACACAAGAGCCTCATACCACATCTGCACCAATAAGGACCTGTTTAACGAGTTAAATGATGTTGATGGTGAGTTCGTGTATATGGGCAACTCCAGCATAGTTCCTGTCCAAGGAGTTGGGAAAGTCACTCTTAAACTTACTTCTGGAAAAGTTTTAGTGATAGAAAATTTTTTATTTGTTCCTGATGTTCGTAGAAACTTGATTTATGGAGCATTACTGAACAAAATTGGTGTTAAACTTACTTTTGATTCTGATAAGCCATTTTTTACTAAGAATGAGAACTTTATTGGCAAACGGTTTTATAATAGGGGCTTATTTGTACTTGATATAGAAATGAATGCATCTACTTCTGCTTATATTGTTGAGTCTCTAAACCTATGACGCTATAGACTTGGGCATGTAAATGTGGGGTCAATTAAAAGGATGCAAAGCTTAAACTTGTTGCCTAAGATCACTAATGAAATGGAAAAATGTCAAAAAAATTTTAGGCTAAACACTCTAAGACACTTTTTAAGCTTGTAACTGAGAGAGACTTACAATTGTTGAATTTGACGCACACAGATTTGGGTGATTTTAAGAATTGTGTGAGTAAAGGAGGCATACTTTTATGGATGATTGTTCTAGATTTGCTAAGGTTCACTTATTAAAAAATACAAGTGATGTAGAAGAAAAGCTTATAAAATACAAAGCTAAGGGTAAAAATCAATTAAAAAGCAAAATTAAGAGATTAAAGACTGATCAAGGCGGTGACTATAGTATTGATTTCCTTGCTAATTATTGTGGAGAAGTTGGGATTATTCATGAACTTTCAACCCTTATACATTTGAACAAAATGGAATAGCAGAGAGGAAAAATTAAACACTTAAGAATATGATGAATGCAATGTTAATTTCCTCGGGTTTACCCGACTTTAGATAGGGGAAGTTATTCTTTTAGCTTGTTATGTTCTAAAGAGAGTCCCTCATAAGAAACTAGATCAAATCCCTTATAAAATTTGGAAAGTTTATCCACCTAACTTGCGTTTTTTGAAAGTGTGGGTGTGTCTAGCTAAGGTTGCTTTACATGAACATAAGAAGAAGAAATTTAGGGCTAAAACCATTGATTCAATTTTTGTGAGATACACCTCTAATAGTGCTGCCTATAGATTTAGGGTTAAGGAAGAGGAATTTAACCCTTTTGGACCAATTATAGAATCAAGAGATTCAGTGTTCTTTGAGGATGTATTTCCTATAAAAGTGAGTGTACAAGTTCCTAAAGAATCCATATCTAATTCTTCTACCAATGATGACATAGAAGAAGACGAAATTATTGAACAATAAAAGAGCTAGAATACCCACCAATTTTGGTTCTAACTTTATTACTTCCTTTTTGGTGAAAAAATCTGAAGAGATAGAGGACGGTCTTGTGGTGTCTTATATTATTAAGGAAGATCCCAAAACTTATGAGGAAGCAATGAGATCCATGAATGCTACCTTTTAGAATGGAGTCATATATAGTGAGTTAGAGTCAATCATGTCTAATAAAACTTATGCTTTAATTGATCTGCCTAAAGGTTGTAAGTCTTTGGAGTGTAAGTAGATTTTCTAAAAAGAAATTAAGACCTGAACGAACCATTGAGAGGTTGAAGGCAAGACTTGTGATTAAAGGCTTGAGAAAAGGAAGGGTTTGAATTTTTTGATACTTACTCTCATATTACTAAAATTGCATCTATAAAGATGTTTGTTGTTGCCTCGGTATTTAAGCTTTATATGCACCAAATGGATGTTAAGACAATCTTCTTGAATGGTGATGTAGATGAGGGAATTTATATGGTCCAGCCCGAGGGCTTTAGAGTGCCTGGTCAAGAACCAAAAGGTGTGTAAGTTGGTTAAGTCTTTGTATGAACTTAAACAAAATCCCAAACAGTGGCATGAGAAATTTGAAAGTAAGATTTTCAAACTTGATTTCACCTCTGGTATTGTTGATTCTTGCATTTATGTGAAATTTGATGCTAACGACTATGTGATCACATCTCTTTACGTGAATGATATGCTTATTTTTGGTACTAGCTTATGTCATTGATGCGACCAAGAGTCTGCTAAAGTCTTCCTTTGATATGAAAGATCTTGAACTTGTGGACTTTATTTTAGGAGTCAAAGTTGATAAGACTGACTTTGATTTTAGGTTGAATCAAACTCATTATGTTGAGAAAATTTTGAAGAAGTTTAGTTACTCTAATGTCGAACCAGTTAAGACTCCCTACGATGTTAGTGTCGCTTTAAAGAAAAATCTTGGTGACAGTGTAAACCAAACTGAATATGTTAAAATTCTTGGTAGTGTTATGTACTTGATGAACTATTCTCGTCCTGATATTGCATATTGTGTAAGCATACTTAGTAGGTATACTCATAATCCTAGTCAAGAATATTATAATCCATTAATTCATTTGTTGAGATATTTAAAAGATATTATCCACTATGGATTATCTTTTGGTGGTCATTGTACAAACTAGTAACTATACGAAGTAAGAAACAGAGTTACTGAATAATACTTTCTTATTCAGCTTGTATTGTATCTGTTTTATATATATACAAAACACTCCAACTTTACAAGTATAAATTGTACAAGTACAAACGACTATCTTCTAATTGTACACTTTTTAATATCAATTAATTGTATACAATTGGCCAAATAATTAACTAACTAACTAATGACTTCTATCTTTCACACGCCCCCCTCAAGTTGGAGATGGATGAGGAATCAAGCCCAACTTGACAGCAAATTGATGAAATTGAAGAGCTGCCAATGATTTAGTGAAAACATCAGCAACTTGATCATGTGTAGAAACGTATCGAGGAGTAATAAAACCTTCCTTAAACTTTTGACACACAATGTGACAATCAATTTGAAGATGCTTGGTCCGTTCGTGGAATACCGGATTAGCAGTGATATTAAGAGCCGACTGATTGTCACACTAAAGATCAATTCGCAGTGAAACAACAACTTTGAAATCTTTGAGCAAATAAACCAACCATTGAAGCTCACATACAGCAATACCCATACTTCTATACTCTGCCTCACAACTATATCGTGAAACAATATTTTGTTTCTTACTTTTCCAACTAATCAAGGAATTCCCCAAAAACAAACAATAACCACTCACGGATTTCCTATAAATTGGACAAGATGCCCAATCACTATCACAATAGGCAGTTAATTGCACACAACCATCATTATTGTAAAACAAACCTCTATCCTTGGTCCCAACAAGGAACCGCAATACATGTAAAGCCCCCTCCCAATGAGCACGCATTGAAGAAGCCACAAATTGACTAAGTTGTTGCACACTGATAGTAATATCAAGTCTAGTCATATTCAGGTACAATAATCTCCCAACCAACCTCCTATATTTGTCAGCATCCTGAAATAATGCACTCTTCTCATCGAACTTGTGATTACGAGGTAAAGGAGTAATAGTAGCAGTAGAATCAACAAGACCACAATCAACTAAAATATCCATTAAATACTTCCTTTGAGAGATGAAAGTACCCGTAGGAGTTCTAGTAATTTCAATACCCAGAAAATACTTAGCATTTCCCAGATCCTTAATAGTAAAGAGAGAGTGTAAAAATTGTTTAACAGCAATGATATCTTCTTCACAATTACCACTAAGTAACACATCATCAATATAAACTAAGAGAGCCATAAAGCCACCTTTAGTGTCTTTAGTGAACAAACAATGGTCATTCACTGATTGAACAAACCCATACTGCAAAAGCTGAGCAGTAAACTCCGAATTCCACTCCATAGAGGCTTGCTTCAAACCATATAAAGACTTCTTCAATCGACATACCTCTCCTTTACCAACCTTTGTATAACCTTCTGGCGGAATCAAATAAACATTTTCCTTAAGATATCCATGCAAGAAAGCATTATAAATATCTAACTGATGCACAAACCAGTTCTTTTTAGTTGCTATAGCCATAAAATTCCTTACGGTGACTAATTTAGCAACCGGAGAAAAACTATCAAAGAAATCAATCCCAACAGTTTAATTATACCCTTTGCCACCAACCGGGCTTTATACCTTTCCACAGTTCCATCCGAATTAAACTTTACCTTATAAAACCATTTTGACCCAATGGCTTTCTTCCCAGGTGGAAGCTTGGTTATTTCCCATGTCTGATTTTGTTTAAGAGCCAACAACTCCTTATTCATAGCATCTACCCATTTGGTGTGTTGAACAGCTTGACTAAAGGTCTGTGGTTCCACACATCTGCTTATATTAGCCATAAAAGCTACATAACCTGGAGCAATCTCAACAGCTTCATCAGAAACGCTGCAACTCACATAATCTTTCATCCAAATTGGTAATCTCCTTTTCCTGGAACTCAATCGAAGTTGTTGAGCAGGTATAAGGTTTTTATTGACATCTGATGCCATATATTCACCTATTGTTGATTCAGATTCTTCATGACCTCCAGCCAAATCAATGGAAATAGCAGGAGGAATGCTATCCGTATCATCTACTGCAGTAACAACAAGGTCAGTAGAATGATGTGCCTCTAATATAGCATGAAGAGGATCAAGCAAACTAAGATCTGAATCTGAAAAATCAGAAATATGATTTGTAGCAGTATCAAGTTCAGTAAAACAAAACACCCTTTCATAGAATCTCACATCCCTTGAACTAAACAACAAATGATTATCCAAAGCATAAACCTTATATGCTTTCTGACCAGAAGCATAACCCACCATAACACATCTCTGTGCTCTGGCCTCAGATTTACCTTTCTTTAGAGTGGTATCCGTGGCATAACAAAGACAACCAAAGGTCTTCAAGTGCTTATAATCTGGGACTTTGTGAAATAACACCTCAAAAGGAGTCTTCCAACCAAGAACAGAAGATGGTAAGCTATTAATGATGTAGGCAGCAGTCTATATGACTTCTCCCCAAAACCATTTAGGCATTTTAGCTTGAAACATCAGTGCTCTAGCAACCTCCAGCAGATGCTTATGTTTCCGTTCCACCACTCCATTCTGCTGTGGCGTATAGGAGCATGTTCGTTGATGAAGAATCCCTTTAGCAGTAAAGAAAACTTCATAAGTTTGGTTAACAAACTCAGTCCCATTGTCTGACCTCACCTTCTTAACCTTACTATCAAACCGATTCTCCACTATAGTAATAAAACCGTGTAGGGCTTCAGGTACTTGAGACTTGGACTTTAACAAGATAGTCCAAGTTGCCCTGCTAAAGTCATCAACCACAGTTAAAACATAATGACAAGAAGTAAGACTTGCCTGTTTGTATGGTCCCTAGAGATCAACATGTAAAAGCTTCAGTGCTTGTGTAGTAATCCCATCAGCCAGGAAAAGGCAAACGATGCTGTTTTGCCAAGTGATATACATCCCAAGGATCATTTAAGTTTTTAATATCAAGACATCCTATATGTTGTAACACCTTTAAAGAAGCATGCCCAAGTCGTGAATGCTACAATGTATCATTGGTATTCATTTGAGAAGAAGTCATACAAGAATTAGAGAATACAAGGCTGGAGAAAACAATACTATCAACCCTACTTATGGGTTTATGGTTCATACAAGTGTTCAGATAGCTACGAATTATAAAAGAATCAAAGGATTTGGATGTGAGGATATACAATGTGCCTACTACAGCTCCCACGACAATGATTTTATTACTCTTCAGGTCCTGTATGAGACAATGAGAAGGAAAGAAAGTAAAATAAGCATCAGCGCTATCAGCAAGTTTCTAGACTGATAGTAAGTTGAACTGAAATGAAGGAAGGTATAAACATTTTCAAGAACAAGGTTGGGATGTAATATAACATGACTGACATGAGTAGCTATCTGAGTACTAGAATCAAGCAGTTGCACTGGCACACTACATCTAAGTTGTCTTCTGTGTTTCATGATTACACCATCACAACACATATGATTAGATGCCCCTGTATCAATGATCCAAATGTTGCTGCCAGAAACACTTAATGCATGTAGTGCTATGTTTGTAAAACCAGCATTACCTGCAAAAGCAAAATTTGAGAACTCCTTTCCTGTAGCTCCAACTGTTGGCCTCTGCCCACTCACAAGTTTAGCCAACTCCTGTTGCATAATCTGCATTTGCACCATCAAATGCCCAAGTTCTCTTCCTTCGGAATAAGATTGTGGATCAAAAGGTGTTTCAGCAATGTTAGCAACAATATTAGCATTTGCTTTCTTAAATCCATTTCCTTTCTTCTTCTTTAACTCTTCATACTAATCAAGATACCCATGAAGCTTAAAACAAGTCTCCTTGGTATGACCCACACTGTGACAATGATCACACTGCTTATCAGACTTCTTTCCAGAATCCTTCTTCCTGTTGCCAGCTTTATCATCTCCTTTGGAGCCAGAAGCCTTAGCAAGCAAAGCTACATCTGGATTTTCAGTAGAAAAACTCAGATTCACTGCTCTCTGACTTTCTACCCTCAAGACCATACTATAGGCTTGATCAATATTAGGTGCAGGATCCAGATTTAGGATTTGGCTCCTAACATTATCAAATGTCCTGTTCAATCCCATAAAAAATTGTAGCAACTTGGACCCATTGGCCCTCTCCTTAAGCTTCTCAGTTATTTTCGCACAACAAGAATAACCAGCACATTCACAACCAGGTAAAGGCATGAGTCTGTCGAACTCATCCCAGCACTGATTGAGTTTACTAAAATAGTGAGTAACCGAATTGTTACCTTGTCAGTAAACAACATTTCACGCTAAACTTGATACATTTGAGGTGTATTACTAACCCCAAAACGTTTCTCCAACACTTCCCACAGATGCTTGGCGCTCGGTGAATAAACAAAGCTATCCCCTAAATCTTTAGAAATGGAATTTCGAAGACAAGACTTAATCATCGAGTCAACCTTCTTCCATTTCCTGTATCGAGTCGGATCTATGGGTGGTTCCAGCGTGCCATCGAGCATAACTTGTCTTTGGCCTCAAGAGAATTCCTAATCGCTGTGCTCTAGCTGAAATAGTTCGACCCAGTCAATGGTGTAAGCACCAACGCCATTCCTAGATGATCAGAAGGTTTGAGCAAATATGGATCATCATTTACAAAAGTATTATGTCGAGAATGAGTCTCTGCTCGATCAGCCATGGATGAGTTAAATAACCGTCGAAATCACCACCGCCTTCTTCGAAATCAAGAAATCGTCACCTTCACCATGTCGGACTCAAGGAATCACCACCTTCGCCCTTTCAGAATCAAGAAAGCCCCTTTTACCCTTTTCATAATCGAGAACCCTAATTTGGCTCTGATACCATGTACAAACTAGTAACTATACGAAGTAAGAAACATAATTACTGAATAATACTTTCTTATTCAGCTTGTACTGTATCTGTTTTATATATATACAAAATACTCCAACTTTACAAGTATAAACTGTACAAGTACAAACGACTAACTTCTAACTGTACACTTTCTAATTACAATTAATTGTATACAATTGACTAAATAATTAACGAACTAACTAATGACTTCTATCTTTCACAGTCATCCTCCTATATTGGAGTGATATTCTGACTAATTAGGTTATGAAGAGTGATGATATACATTATACCGATGGTTATATGTTTACTTTAGCAGGAGTTGCAATATTTAAGAAATCATCCAAGCAAACATGTATTGCGATATCAACAATGGAGATAGATTTTATGGCTTTGGAGCTGGCAGGAAAGGAAGTTGAGTGGCTAAGGAATCTCTTAATAGATGTCCCTCTTCGGGAAAAACCAATTTTGTCTGTATTCTTTCATTGTAATTCGCAGGCTACCATTCATGTTGCTAAGAACTGGGCATATAATGACAAAAGTAGGCATATCAAATTAAGACATAAAATTGTCTATACTTTAATTAAACATGGTGTAATCTCTCCAGACTATGTTAAGTCAGAGAGAAACTTAGTGGATCCGTTTGCAAAAGTTTTGAGTAAGAAACTAGTTTAAGAGCATGCCAAAGGGATGGGGTTGAGCCCAATTGTGTAGTAACCTTGTGATGGACACCCATCTTGGAAAACCAAGTTCAATCAGTCAAACGAAGTTACATGATAAGTACTTATTTGTACATTATTTGTGGAATAGTATTGAGATATATTCAGTTGTTAAATAGCGCTCTTAGCATGACTTCATTGCGTTTGATGGGGTTGGATTATTTAATCTTTAATGAATTCCATAACCCAAGTTTGGGTGATGTGAGCAGTACACACCTGATGGACTCACTACATGATTGTGGGGGGCTAGTGGCCCTCCTATGAGAGTATTTGGACTATCTTTGTAGAGCGATCATGAGATCAGGGCATTTTAAGATTGTTTATTTCTCTACTAGGTTCTTTCTCTGATTTCTTGGACATTAGGCTCAAAACTTAGTTCATTTGGTTGTTCGTCAATCTTTCTTCTAAATTGTTATAGTTCTTTATCAAGTTTTGGACTAAGTGGGAGATTGTTAGTGTTGTTCCAAAACGTTCATAACATTATTATGCAACGTCCATCATTTTTTTATTATACTTTATTACCCAAACGTCCATCATTATTGCCATAACGTTCATCACTTTATTATTATTATTATTATTATTATTATTATACCAAAAACGTTTCGTTGCTCTTTTAAGATTAACAAAGTTCATCTCTCATATATATAAAACAGACGCATATACGTGACTCCTCTCTCCACACTCATGCATATGTTCTATTTTTCTTGCCTCTCACATACATGTCTACTTTGCTCAATACGACACATTTATCTGCTACATTCTTCTTCCTTTGTTTTGTCTTTTCTTCAGTCACGGAGACAATTCCTACTCTACCCTTTGAAGTGCACCGAAGCTAATAGAGGAACCACTAACCCTAGGATCATATCTTGTTGTCTTGCTGCACCGTAAAGGGGGAATTTCTAACTTAGGGCATTGATTTTCATGACACCTTGCATTTCAGATAAGTCATTTTGATTTATTTATTTATGTTATTTTCACTAACAAGGAATGTGCTAATAAGGGTCAAATTAAAGGTGACAAATATTATTGAAAAATTAAAAGATACAAGACTTAGATCATTTGAACGTGTTAAATGAAGACATTTGGACGCTTTAGTGAGAAAATGCAAGAAAATTGTACTTAAAGACTGTAAAAAAAAATGAAGGCTTCAAAAGAACTAGAAAAAGGTGATCAAGAATAATATAACATTATTAAAATATACTGAAGACATGACCGCAATAGAAAACTTTAGCATAATAGGATATAGATAAAGGATCTATGATAAAGACATCCTTATCGTTTTTATAAGTTTTTTAAATTTTTACTCTTGTAATTATAATAAACTTTTACATATGTACTACTTACATCTTATAGATTTAGCTTAAGTTATTATTATTATTATTATTATTAGTGCTACTGCTTATTCTTTATCATATTATTTAGTTTATTACTTATTACTCATTTCATATATTATTTATTTATTTATTATTAGACCTTTTCAAATTTTATATTATAATAAATTTTTTATTAAATTATTGTTGTGGTTGAGTATAGGATAATAAATTATATCAACAAATATACTGGACACGTAACTGATGTGTCTTTTTGATGTATGATATAAAAAATATTTAAAGATCGCGTCTTTACTCTCTTTCCTTGTCTTTGCAAATCTTGTACTTAATCTATAATAAGCTCTGCCTAGTCAAAACGGTTACGTGCCGATAAAGGTCTGCGAGTTCAAGACACTTTGATTCTCTGGGTACTCTCAGTAAAATAATATTTAATTTTTAAAAATTAAATTAATTGGACTAATTTAATAATAAAATTTTTGACTCTTTTGATTTTTAATTTTAATTTTAAGTTAATTTAACAATTTTATTATTACATACTAATCAATTTATTAATTAATCGGTCGGTTTTTATAAACTAATTATTTTTCGTTTAGCATTTTAAATTAAATTTTATAATTTTCGATAAGTAATAACAACTTTTTAAAATCAAATTTCAAACTATTAGATCATTAATCGATTTTATGACAGCCTAATACTGATTAAATATTTTAAATTTTAAATTTCATGTCTTGTAGATTTAATTTTTGGTTTGATTTTAAAATATTAATAATATGTTTTTCGGTGGGCTTTGTATTGATTTTGGGGAGAAATAATAAGCAGGTCTTGTGCATCTTAAACATTTTTTTTCTTTATCTTTTATACATAATTTTTATAATATTTATAAATTTATCTTCCCATTTATTATGTATTTAATTATTTATTCAACTTGGATATCTATTTTGAGATTTATATAATATTATTTAGCCTTTTATATGCTTTTTATATAATAGATTTCGTTAGATATATTTTGATTTATGTTTCATATGGTTTAAAATTTTATAATAATTAATATATTGTGCTTTACATATTATTTAATATACTTTAAATAATATTTATTTGTATAAATAATTTTTATTACAAAATAAAATATAGTTAAAATTAACAATATTTTTATTTTTATGTTATCAAACAGTCTATTATATTATACTCTTTCAAAAAAGTTCTTTTTTAATTAACAGTTAACAGTCAACAGTCAACTGACTTTTTAGAATAATTCTTCTTAAAAAAGATATATAAAAAAGTTCTACTGATAAAAGTTCTACTGATATAAGCCTAACTAAAATGACTATTTTGTTTTGATAATTAAGTTGACGGGGGCAGGGGACTTCTCCACATTCAAATTCCTATTCAAGGGAATAGACGGAGAATGGACGTATCGTAGATGAGTGGCTGGGAAAAGAAGAGAGAGCGGAAATATATAACAATTCGATATATAAAAAATATCTAAATATCAAGAACATGTTTAATATTTTGTATATTTATTCTTAAATTAAAAATATATTTATTTTTTTAATTTTAGTCTTTTATTTCCTTTTTCCATTTTTGTCGTTATTAACTAAATATATATTCTTTAATTATTAATAATAATTACTAATAAAAATGATGGCTACTATAGTTTAGTAATTTAATTTATAATTCTATAAAATGTTATATTTATAATTTTAGATTTTGTCTTTAAAAAGACATAAAAATCCAAAATTTATATTAGCTTATAAAATATAGTATTAATAGATATTAGTTTATGAATAATATTTTACATTTTTTACTTATATAATTTAATTCAAATAAAATATAAGAATTTTATTAATATTTACAAATAAATATTGTAAAAAAATAATTGACTTCATTAGTTAAAATTTAAATTTATTTATTATTTATTTATTATCAATAATAAAAGTGCACTAAAAATAATATTAATATTAATAACTAAATATTTTTATTGAACGAATAATTAATAAATTGATCAGTTTTTAACAACAATAATTATTAACATAAATCGAACTGAAAAGTTAAAAACTGACAACTAAAAATTTTACAGTTAAAACCAGCCGTACATGTATGAATATGATATAATATTTACTTGAGTTACATAATAATTTTTTTTTTTACCAATAACATATTTCATTATTCACAATATAATTCTATACCTGAATGGAAAATTGCTAACTAGTGGTCCCGTACCTCAATCCAATTAATTCCACGTCGAGAAGTTAAAAGCACGTTGCAAGAAAGTCTCCAGCTATCAGACAAGTGATGACTGCATTTTCTAAATGACTTGGAATAAACCCTCTCTAGAAGTAAAAGATATCCAATTGCTTGACTTCTGGTTGCTTAAGATTCTCTAAATCCATGGCCGTCCACACTCTGTAGAAGTTATGGCTAAGCTTTTGAAGTTCCACATTCACAGGTCCATTGATGTTGTCTGGCGGCTGACCTGAACTTAGGGTTCTTAACTTAAGAGCAACAGCATACTTCGTACGTCACAATTAAGCCCCAGCAGTGCTGTGACTTGGAATGAGAAGAAGAATTATGGTGAGTCAACAGTAGACCGTACTAACCATTCATCTTCAACGTTTTGAACACTTGACCCTCTGTGATTCCTGGTGAGCTACGACCAACCATGTCTGCTTCAAACATTAATTAATTAGGTTCAGATAAACTTTATTACTGTGGTGATTTTAGTTCAGCTGGATTCATACTACTCCGGACGAGTGGACTTAATTAATATTTAAGTCATTAATTTATTAAATTACTTATTCAAAATACGTAATTTACATATCATTTTTTATATTCAATAAGTATCTGTTAAATTGCCTGATAATCACGTTCAAGGCCCAAGGGTCCCAATAATTGCTCACTAAGGACATCATCTGATGACGTCATCAGAAACGTGACAGTCACCATGCGCATGATCCAAATTGCCCACTTGTGTAATGTAATAGGAACACATTGATTGATATAGAATTTTGAATAAAGTAAGGGTTAATTAATAAATATTAAATAAAAAGTAAACGTCACCCACTACTTTAAGTAGTATATACGCACCTGCCTTGTCTATATATATCACCTCCCTGACTCCCTTACTCAATTCCTCGACCGACGATATCATACTGGCCGGAAATTTTGACAGGAACTACGGTTTACTTCCTGGAAAACCAAACCCAGTATTTCCTTTACCTTGATTTCCATGAAAATGAACGGAATTACCGGTTTTACCAATCATCCAAGTTCGAGTTTCAGTAGTCTTGTCCCTTGTCTAACCGACACATGGGGAGACTTGCCATTGAAGGTGGATGATTCCGAGGACATGGTCATATACAATTTTCTCCGGGACGCTGTTAGCTCTGGTTGGTCCCCGGTGGATAGGACCGTTAAGCTGGAACCTAGAGATGAGGTGGAGTTGGGTCCGGTTTCAGAGGCTAAGCCTACTGAGGGACTGTTGACCAGTACGCTTGTGGTAAGTCAAATTAGTGGTGTTGATGAGAAGGGCTCGAGAGGGAGGCGTTATAGAGGCGTGAGACGGCGGCCGTGGGGTAAGTTTGCGGCAGAGATACGTGATCCTGCAAAAAACGGAGCCAGAGTTTGGCTTGGGACCTACGAGACGGCTGAGGAAGCAGCTCTGGCTTACGATAAAGCGGCTTATAGGATGCGTGGATCAAAGGCTTTGCTTAATTTTCCACATAAGATTGGGACTAACGAGCCTGAGCCCGTGAGGATCACGGCTAAACGGAGGGATTCACCAGTGGGAAGTAGTTCGGCTCTGAACGGTGGCTCAGCTAAGAGAAGGAAAAGTTTGACCGTTGTCGACGGCGCGTCATCGGAGAGAGAGGCAGGGTTTGGTGTGTTTCAGGCAGGGCCTGATGTGACTAGAATTCGAGTTGGCGAGCAATTATTGGTTAGTTAGTCTTATGGCTGAATTGTAATATTGGGAATACTTTGTTGTGGATATAGAATTAGACCAATAATAATACACAACAATGAGTGTTACTCTTTCTTTATTGTGATATCTTTCAACGATCTTCTGGAAAGCTTAAAGAGGCAGACAAAGAGGATTAAATAATTCAAAAAGGGTTCATCAAAATCACCTTTAATGCGTGCTAATGACATTGCTAATTATTTTTTTTCTTTAGAGTTATTTAAAAACAATGTTTGTACTAATTAAGGGTAAGATTACGTATTATATAATCTTTTCAGGTTTCACACATCATCAAAATTTTACTGAATTGTTATTATTATTTGTAAATTTATCATATATTTAATTGTATTTTAATACTTTTAAACTATTAAATTAAGAAAATAACTTTTAATCACTACTCAAAATTTAATATTTTAGATTGTAAGTACATAATAATTAAATTCTACTAACAAACTATCTCAGTACTAATTATTCAGTCTTAAGGGTCTGGTCAATTACTCATTGTTAATTACAAGTTATTTTAAACACTAATTTATTACAAAAATAAAATTAATTACTATTTTGAGTCTCTTAACAAAAATATATGTTTAAGATAATTGTCGTTTATTTATATGAAATGTGAATATGATATTTGAATTAATTTATAATTACTTCAAATTAATATATTCAAATAAAATAAAAATTAAGGATTTTTTATTAGGCTTAAAAAATTTGCATTTATTTTATTTTTGATATTTTTTATGTGAGTCTATAAAAAATAACCTCCTCACATAAAAAATAATCTCGTTATTAATTAGAGATAAAGATTGCGTAGTTTTGAATTTCTCTGGATAAAATAAGTCGTGCTTGCAGTAAAAATCTGTTTTGGATGAAGAAATTGATCCAAATTTTGTGGAAAATATGAAGAAATTGTGGAAATAGGACCAAGTTTGCCCAATCACAAAGAACCATGGCATCCAGTTTGAAGTTATGTAATAAAGTAAAATTTGAGGAGGTTCAATAATACACAACCTTATCTCTAAATAGTAGAGAGGTCAAAATAAAAGCATTACTACTTAAAATATCACATTAAATTAAAATTTTAATATCTATTAATAATTTTTAATTAAATATCACATTCATACTAATTATGACACATGTTTTCTAGTTTTCCTATATGTTTTTTATTCAATCGTGGAAATTCATTAGCTAGGTCTAATAAATGATTACTTCATAAAAAAGAAATAAAAAGGAAAACAATTGAAGAAAATGAAATAATTGAACTACCAACTTATAGAAAACAAAAAGATACAGAGAAGATAGGAAGGAAATAAGGTGAAATCAAA
>JANSVA010000007.1:31920234-31933733 GCA_025504915.1 Erythroxylum reticulatum | reverse complement strand
TAAAAATTATAATAAATCGATTAATTTTTATTTAACAGCCTTCTTTTTAAATTAAACTTTAAATTTTCGATCCATAAGAGAAAGATCTTTTTAACACATATCATTTATTTGAAGTATATAGATCTTTCAAATTTTAGATAATGTATATTGTCATACAATAGAAATACTACTATAAGTTTATAACCCTAATACATTACATTATTGTTAAATTGTGAAATATAATAGGATAAAAGATTCGAACTTTCCCTTTAATTTTTGTTTTCTATACATTGATTAGACTGAATCTTATTTTGGCTTAATCTGTTTTTTATATTTGAATTCCTATGTTTTGGATAAATTATTAATCTGTTTATATTTTTTTTTGGTTATTATACAACTTCTTTTGTCCTATTATATATACTTTTTATTTATTTATATCTCTAAAATATTGCCATATGAAAAATTAAAGATTATATATTTTTAAAGTTATCTTAATACAAATTGATTATTGTTAAGAGTATCAATTTTTGGTATATGAGCCTAAATTCAATTATTTTCAATAGGTCAGACTCGTATTAACTCAAGACCTAATTATTCTAAGCAAAACAATATCATTTTATTTAAAATTGATCGATTTTTAACAACAAGAATTATTAAAACAAATCGAATCAGAAATTTAAAAACCGAACTGACAAATTAGACGATTCAAAATTTTATAATTAAACCAACCGAACTAATTGGGATTTTTAAATTTTGAATTAATTAGGAGGATTTAGCCTCCTTTAACATTGAACCAATGGGCTACACAAACTTTAACCTAAAATCACCATGAATAAGCCCAAGATACTAACAAAACCTATGTGAGCCGAGAACCATAATAGTTTGATGGGCTTTTCCTAATTACCATGATCACGATCGATCCAACGGTTCATGAACGATATAGATCTGTGCTCGACCGTATTCGATTATTTGTTAGTGATGTCCACCGCGTGTCTTGAAGCAAAACCACTTCGTTGCATGCAGCCCCTGCATGACAACCTCGTTAACACGTGCCCTTCTCTTCCTACACGTGCCTAGTCTGCTGGGACCCACCATCTTACCGCCAACTCTATATAATCCCTTCTCATACAGCGACTCAACCACCGCCTCAAGAAAATCACCACCATCGATCTCAGATTATAAACACCAACCTTCCTTTTCTCCTCCATCACACACCGTCCGATCTTGTGACCATGGCGGAGCACCAACCGCAGTCGATGCATCAAGCCCAACAGCAGCCTCGGTCTCACCAGGTAGTCAAGGCGGCCACCGCAGCCACTGCCGGCGGGTCGCTCCTTGTCCTCTCCGGTTTGACCCTAGCCGGCACGGTGATAGCTCTCACCATCGCTACACCATTGTTGGTGATATTCAGCCCTGTTCTTGTCCCTGCGGTTATCACCGTCTCTCTTCTCATCTTGGGTTTCTTGGCGTCTGGCGGTTTCGGCGTTGCAGCCATCACCGTCCTCTCGTGGATCTATAGGTGCTTTATTTGACGACCCAAAATGACAAAAACCATTCCCTTTTAAACGTTGAAAACTAATAAACGTTTCCAATATTTGCAGGTACGTTACTGGGAGACATCCACCAGGAGCCGATCAACTGGACCAAGCACGTCAGAAGTTAGCTGGCAAGGCACGAGACATGAAGGACAGAGCCGAGCAGTTTGGTCAGCAACAGACTTCTTAAAAGAAAGTCATGCAAGCGTGCGACCTATGCTCGTTTGAGTGATAACTGAGGATAATGAAACTTTCTTTCTTCATCACAATTGGTTGCTTCAGCTTTGGGTATTACGAGTTTAGTGTTAATTCTGTCTCTGCGAGTGTTCCTTAATAATTTGTTCCTCAGGGTTTTATACAATGTCCATGTAATGATCCAAGTCTTGCCTGTTCGACGAGTAAATTTCTGTTTCTGGTTTTGCTAGTGGTGTTCATATTTACAGTGCTACTTAATACAAATCATCCGAACCATCAATTAGCAAGCTCATCAAAAGAATGGCTATCCAAAACACGATCTTTAAAAACAAAAGTCAACTCAGTGCAACCTACTGGTATTAGAGGAAATCATACTTCTTACTGGAACTTTCAGAAAATACACTTTTGAGGTTAAGAAATGAGCTTCGAAAAAATGAAATTAATTATGTTTATAGGTAGATGATTAATTTAATTCCATGCAATCCTGACAATCGATTAGATATATTACTCAGGTCAGTTTTGACGAATTCTTTTTAATTTGGACTGTTTAACTTATTTTGATTTGAAGTTTAAAAATATGAAATAAAAATGATTGTTTTAATTTTGAATTTCGAAAATATGAAATAAAATAATATCAAATTTGAAGTTTATATAATAATGTTGAGTCCAAATTGTCAAAGTTTGGACAGAGAAAAGGGTTTAACCAAGAGTTTGAGTTGATCAATGGCCAAAATTTGGACGGAAAAAAGGTGAAAGTCAAACCCGAAATATGTGAAAGTCAAACCCGAAATATGTAAGGTTGATATTTTTCTTATAAGTTATTTTTATTGAGCAAAAGAATTGGAAAACTTTAAAAGAAGGATCGCATGCCATTTTTGTCATTTTCTTGATCACTTACCCTCTCTTCTTCACTAAGGATTGCTGAGAATAACTATTTCTCCTTTCTTCTCCATTTTTATTTCATTTCTTACATTTTCAAGCCATTTTTTTGTTTTAACTTCTAAATCACCTATTAAACACTAATTCATTAACTTAGGATCCTTAATCTCACCATATTAATAAAAAAATTTGGGAAAAGATGAAGAAAAGGTATATGACTATTCTTGATAAATAGTACCTGAAAATTATACGAAAAATTAATGGAGTTTTAATTGTTTTTAGTACATGATTTTGATGTAGTTGCATTATGAATAAAATGCATTAAATTAAATTTGTTATGTGATATTATAAAGATATTTGAAGATTTGGACATCAATTTGGCATGTGTTTTTGCAATTATACTTTTTCCTAAAACTTGTGCATTAGAAAATTTAGTATTCTTGATTAAAATTGGGGGTTTATGAAATTATTGTTACAAATATTTAATTGGATGTTAAATGAAGTAGTATATGTGATTAATTGAGATTTTGGACTTATAATTTGTATTTTCTCTCATTGGCATACATTATGTTTGAATTGAGAAACTTGATATACATGTTATTTTTGGTGAGATGAATATGTCTTAAATGTTGTATGAAATAAATTAAAATCAACAATGGAAAAAAAGAATAGCATTAAAGAATGAAAATTACTTTGGCCGAATAGGAAATTGCTTGAATTGGTTATTATGAGCTTTTATTATGAAATTTCAATAGAATTTAATTAGATTTGCCCCTAATAAAATAGATGGAAATTGGAGGAATGTGATAAGGTTGGAATGCTAATTAAAAAGTTAGCAATACTGCGTCATTATATATGTTACCGGACTATATGACTCTGAGAGCTCGATTACGGTGCAAGATGACTTATGTTATAAACTGCATGACTCCGAGAGCTTAATTTCAATATAAATGTATAAAAAATGGATCAAATGGTTTTGAGAATCGGATCTTGTATTTTTTTTAAATCCCGCTTATCCAACTCGGTGATACAATTTCGATGGATTTACTTTAGGGAAATTACAAAAAGAAAATAAATGCATGATTAATGATTAAAAAACCTCAAATGAAAGTAGTAATTGAATGTACAATTTATTGATCATTGTATAATTTGATGTGAATTATTAAAATAGATATATGCTTGTATTTCATAATAATTTGATTTTAAATGCCTATTTATGCTTAGAAAGAAATGAAGATATTTATATGTGAAAAATATTATATATTATGCATGTTATGGTTGAATGAATTGATTTGAATGTGAAATGGAATTGCTTGAACACCACTAAGCCTATAGTTTAAGGTGTGGAATTTCTTTTCACGCATAGGTTTTGAAGAGAATTAAAAAAAAGCTATGGTGAATCTACTACAAGACAAAAGTCACATAGAGGATTTCGAAAGATTTGGAGGTAGATGTACTACAACTTTTTATTTTTATTTTAGTTATGACATGTACACATAAAGAAGTGAAGGATCTTACTGGATTTTATTGTGAATTATATATGAATAAATGAAAGTTATGCATGAAATCTGATTTAGATGTGTTGAAATGAATTGGAGGATGGGTAAATTATTTTGTCAAGGAGTTTGACATGGAGATGAATAGTTGAATAACATGCATGAGAAGTGTATTGAAGTTTCTTGTAGGAAGTTTTAAGTAAATATAGAAGAACTCCGTCAAAATTTTAGAAAGTAAATAGTAATTGTTAGATTAATGAGGGTTTAAATAGAAAATGTTGTAGTTTGAAGTATTTGGTATTTAAGAATATCGTAACACTCAGTATGCTGATTCTATTATCGAGTATGGGGTGTTATAAAGGCATTGTTTATTTTATCAAAATTAGGAAGATGAGGACATTGTTCATTTTATCAAATTAGGGAGTGACGAAGACATTTTTTTATATCAAAATTAAACATGTCTTCGTTTATTTTATCAAAATCAAGGAGTTAAGAACATTGTTCATTTTATCAAATTAAGGAGCGATAAAGACATTTTTTTATATCAAAATTAGACATTGGATATTTTATCAAAATCAGGGAGATGACGACATTGTTTATTTTATCAAATTAGGGAGGTTTAAATGGAGAAATGCATTAGGAGTTTTATGAAATAAGAAAGTATCAATAAGTTTAAAATTAAATTATATCATTTAGTGATTAGGTTCTACGGAGTGAATTGTTGACCCACTAAACAGATGCATAATTATAAGTTAACGGTGATGAAAATTAAGATACTTTGTTAGATGTACAACCTTATTAGAAGAGATAAAGTTAGGAATATAATGGTAAGAGACAAATTAAAGATAATTAATATTAATGAAAAATTAAAAGAGACAATTGATTAGACATATTAAGAGGAGACATTTGATATGAGTTTGCGCACTGAGTGGTTGTGTGATATGCATAACTTGCAAGTGGAGGTTGGCTTGGATGTTGTCATGGTTTGGTGTCTAATCTAGGACTTAGCCAATTTGTATTGTTTCCATTCCGTTGAAAACAGAGTGGGGCTGTTATATGGCTCCTATTTAGTTACTGCATTATTTGTTTAGTTGTTGTCATATAGGGAAGTGTCCATATTTTCGTGTTTAGTTGAATTTAGGATCTCATTTAAACATACGATCAATTAGTTAAAAAGGTGAAGAACTTTGGTATTAAACTCTTAACCTCCTTTATTTTTGGCTCTTCTTCTAACTCTTCTAAATTCTCACACCAATTTCATATCAGAGCTAGGTTAGGCGTAACATGGAAATCCGAAATCAATCTTATCTAGAATTTTGAAATGAGGATCATGAGATTTTGGGGCACGAATCCAGCATTGATGAGGTACACTCCACACTACAAACCTTCTTGACCAAACTCGAAAATTTGGAACCAACACGGGAATCTCTCACCATCAATCCCAAAATCAATCCCTTTGCACCAAGTGCATCATCTCATCTATTCAACCAACCAACAATAAGTCACTCTCAACCTTTTGCTAACCAAAACAACCACCATTTTGGGCTAAGAAACTTTGAAGATCCTTTCGAAGCTCTAACACATCTCAAGCAAACCATAATTGTCACTACTTATCAATAGTCCTTTGAGAAGTTGTTGCATCATGTAGATGGTCTGCCAAAACCCTTTCTAATAGGTTATTTTATAGATGGCTTAAGAGACGAAATTTGCCTGATGTGAAGATCAAACAACCACGAACATTAACAGACATCATTGCGGTGGCTTGGCTTGTGGAGGAAAGAAATGGGATGCAAAAGAAAGGATTCAACACCTCTCCAAATTCATTGTTCAACAACCAAAGTAAACCCGAAAGCAATCCAACAACTAGAGTACTTGGACACCACTCACGACCAAAACAACTAAAGGTTCTAATCAACCCAATGTTTCTTTTTGAAGAATTACCAACCAAAAGGCATGTGAACGTCGACAAAAGGGGCTTTGCTATTACTGCGATGAGAAGTATGTTATCAAACATCAATTTAAGCTACCCCAACTTTTTATGTTCGAAGACACCCATACCTAAGTGAAGGAAGTGATAGTCTATGTGAACAAGAGGAAGAGGTAATGCCCTAATTTTTTTTTTCATGCTATTGCAGGCACAGAGCATCCACAAACTCTTCGGGTCTAAGGAACATTAAAAAAATAATAAAGAGGTAAATCTTTTGATAAATGGGACCAACTTTCATAACTTCATCGATCAATCAATTATGCAAAGATATGGTCTTTCGATATCTAAAGAAAAGGAAATTCCAGTAACAGTTGCTAATAGAGACTAAATTAAATGTGCAGGGCAATGTCCATCATTTACCATGACCAATCAAGGTTGCCAAGTCACCACAAATTATTATATCTTTCTTATAGCTACTTGCCAAATTGTCTTAAGGGTATAATGGCTTGAACCGCTTGGATCCGTGGAGACTGATTACAAGAACCTCACCATGTCTTTTAAAAGTGAAAACAATACTCACATTTTCCAAAGCATCAAACGTGATCCTATGATGGATTTGAAAAATATTGAGGGCTACCATATGGGGTTATTCCTTCATGTTCAACTTATTATCACTCCAAAAGCACGCCAACAAAATTTGCCATAGCTTGCCCACCTTCTCTCTAAGTTTGTTCACTTGTTCGCACCACCCTGCACATTACCACCCAAAAGAAAGCATGACTACCATATTCCCTTGATGTCCAAAATTGGTCCAATAAATGTTCACCCTTATTGGTATATGTACTACCAAAAGATCAAAATTGAGAAGATGGTAGCTGAACCCTTACAATCTAGATTAATCTGTCAAAGTAATAACACTTTTTCCACCGATTTTACTAGCTAAGAAGGCAGATGGGACATAACATTTTTGTGTAGATTACAGGGCCCTAAACAACATCATTGTGAAGGATTAGTACCCTATTCCCATTATTGATGAGTTATTTGACGAGCTTCATGGGGCAAGGTATTTTTCCAAACTTGACTTACATGCCAATTATCACCGAATTCTATTGAAAGAAGAGGATATGTCTTAAGCTGCCTTCCGAACACATGATGGGCATTACGAATTTATTGTCATGCCATTTAGATTAACAAATGCACCTGTCACTTTTCAAAGTCTTATAAACAACCTCTTTCACCCATATCTTCGTAAATTTATTTTACTATTTTTTTGACATTATATTGGTGTATTAAAAAACTTGGGAGGATCATTTGAGTCATTTGCAGGTTGTATTGGAACATTTATCAACTCACAAATTCTTTTTCAAAGAATCCAAATGCAAGTTTAGGAACATGCAAGTCAACTACCTTGGGTATGTGATATCAAGAAAAAGGGTAGCGGTTGACCCGTAAAAAATAAAAGCAGTTTTGCAGTGGCCAATTCCTACTACAGTTAAAGAGGTTAGGAGATTTCTTAAACTCGCTAGCTATTACAGAAAATTCATCCAAGGGAAGTATTGCCGCACCGCTTAACCAGCTCTTGACCAAGGACGAGTTCCATTGGAGCAAAGAGGCTGAATTGGCTTTTAATCAGTTAAAAAGGGTAGTGACTTCAACTCCTATTTTGCGATTGCTAAATTTTTCAAAAACATTTGTCATTGAATGTGATGCTAGTAACATAGTTCTTGCATCGATTTTATCTCAAGAGGGTAGGTCCATTGCATATTACAGTGAAGTTTTAAAGGGGTCAACACTCACCTTGTCTACCTATGAAAAAGAGATGCTTGCAATTATGAAATCTATCTGAAAATGAAGATCCTACTTGCTTAGAAAACCATTCACTATAAAGATTGACCACGAGAGCCTTAAATACTTGTTTAAACAAAGAATTACAACCCCAGCTCGGACTAGATGGTTGTCAAAGTTTACGAGCTACGATTATGAAATTGAACACAAGAAGGGGCTTGAAAATCAAGGAGCGGATTTTTTATCAAGAGTGGCCGAATTAAATTTTTGGGCAATTTCAGTACCTTATATAGATTATTGGCCAATTTTACAAAAAGAGGTTCATAAGGATTCACATTATGAATGGAGCTTGGTTCAAAGGTGATAAGATTTATTTAAGTCTCACTTCCTCGTTAATTCCTTTAATTTTATCTGATTGCCACTCGACTCCTATTGATGGGCACTTGGTTATCATAAAACTCTTGCTCGTATAAAATAGAGTTTTGTGTGGTTTGGAATGTTAAAATATGTTAAAAAGTTTTTGAGTGAATGTGAGATTTGTTAGCACTATAAGACTGACTCCATGAGTCCAGCAGGTTTACTTCAACCTTTGCAAATTCCAAATTGCATATGGTCAGATGTTTCTATGGATTTTATAAATGGTTTGCCTCTTTCTAGTGGACACTCAGTAATTATGGTGGTTATTGATCGCTTGATAAAATACGCACACTTTGTTTCATTGAAACATCCCTATACGGCTGCTTCAGTTGCTATAACTTTTGTTCATAATATTGTACGACTCCATAACATTCCAACCTCAATTGTTAGTGATCATGACAAGGTCTTCACAAGTTCCTTTTGGCAAACATTGTTTCAGTTTCAAGGGACCAAGCTCTGTATGAGTTTGAGTTAACATTCGCAATCAGACAGTCAAACTGAGGTAGTTAATCACATCTTGGAACAATTTTGAGATGTTTTGGAGGTGAGTAGCCTAAACGCTGGCTAGAGTGGTTGCTTGGGCTAAATTCAATTACAAAACATCAATTCACTGATCAACAAAAATTTCACCCTTTGAAACTGTGTAAGGAATACCTCCTCCAAGTTTATTGTCCTATGTCCCTGGTACTGCATTGGTTTAAGTAGTAGATGAGCTCCTTAGAAATCATGAAATCATATTAAAAAATTTACATTAGAACTTGATCGAAGCTTGTAATCGAATGAAATGTCATAAGCATCATTAAGAGGTGAGTTATTAGGTTGGAGAATTTGTGTACCTAAAGTTGCAACCATATAAGCAAGTCTCAATGGCCTCTCGTGGTTCTTAAGCTAGTTGCTCGCTTCTTTGGTCCATATCAAATTGTGAACAAAATTGGATAAGTAGCTTACAAATTGGCTTTACCATTTGGTTCTCAAATACATGATGTATTTTATGTAAGCCTTTTGTGAAAATATTTTGGACCAACCCCTCACACTCCAATTCCACCAAAACTAAATGCAATGGAACTTGAGCCTCACCAACAACTAGAGGCTATCCTTGACCGAAGAGTGGTGAAAAAAGGGAATTGTCGGCCAAGAACTGAAATCTTAGTCAAGTGGAAAGATACGCCAATAGAGGATTCAACATAGAAGAATCAATGGCAGTTTTCTATGACCTGTCTAGAATTCATCCTTACAAATGAGGATTTTGAAGGGGAGGGTATGATATGAGTTTGCCTACTGGGTAGCTAGTGGTTGAGCGATATGCATATGTTGCATGTGGGGGTTAGCTTGGACGTTGTTATAAGTTGGTGTCTAATCTAAAACTTAGCCAATTTGTATTGTTTCCATTCCGTTAAAAAAAGAGTGGGGCTATTATATGGCTCCTATTTAGTTGTTGAATTATTTGTTTAGTTGTTTTTATATAGGGAAGTGTCATTATTTTCATGTTAAGTTGAATTTTAGGATCTCATCTAAACAGATGATCAATTAATAAAAAAGGGGGAAGAACTTTGGTATTGAACTCTCAACCTCCTCTATTTTTTCTCTTCTTCTAACTCTTCTAAATTCTTTTTTTTTCTCTTCTTCTAACTCTTCTAAATTCTACACTAACGTCTTGATACTTTAGTGAGAAGATGCGAAAAATTGTATTTAGGGACAGTAAAAAGAAAAAATAAAGGCTTAAAAAGAATTTGAAGAAGGTAATCATGAATGATATGACTATATTGAAACTAATGATCCTTAGCATAAAACTTTGACATACTAGGTCACGACAGTCCATTGGCTTCCATCACTTATCCCGATCTATCATCACCTCAATTTTCACCACTCACACCCACTCCCTCCAATCAAACCAATACTAAACCACCCAAACTAAATTTTGCATTCTTTGACATCTTTGGATTGGCTCTTCCAAGCTAACCAATATTTTTTCTATTACCAATTTCCAATAGAGCAGCGTGTCGACATAGTTTCATTCTATATGCAAGGCTACGCTCTCCGTTGGTACAAATAGCTACTCAATAATTGTCTACTTGGCGATTGAGATTCCTTCACTTGAAACTTGGAATTGTGCTTCAGATCGTCGTCTTACGACAAACATCAAACAACCCTCTTCAAATTAAAAAAAAGGTCAAATTAGGGAAATAAACAATTAACCACTAATTAAGTTAGTGGTTCCTCATCCCTGGCACATCATTCCTATTAGTTATTTAACTTAAGCATTTTGCTACTTAGCCTAAATATTTGCTTGTAATGACTTGTCTGTTTTACTTACTTATTTATCTTCTTTTTTGTTTGTGTATTTACTTACTTATTTTATCTTTTATTTTTAATCTTTACCTTGTTATGTATTTATAATATTACTTATTTTTATTTTTATTTGTACATAGTTATTTATTTTATTGTTATTATTATCTTTCGTCTATTATTATTATTGTAATTTTTATTACAAAATTATTTTAATATATCCCTTTTTTTTCTTACAGGTTCAGCAGAAATAATCTTTCAATTAATTAAGAGTAAAATTGTGCATTTTTAGAATCTTTGAAATTTCGCGTATCAGCGAAACTTCTAATGAGATATTATTGCGGGTGTAGATGTTGTTGTAATTATTATCGGATGTTATAAATCAAAAAATGCATAATCAATTAGCTATTTATGACAAATTCACATTGATTCTTTCACCTTAAGATCTTATAGAGAATTAATTAGCATAACCATCATGTCCAACTCTAGGAACCCACTTCAGGTAAGTGTCAAACTAACTAAATCTATCGGTCACATTCATATCAGAAAGTTCAAAGGACACAGAGGAAGATCTGGCTTCTTTACCACCTGAAACGATAGCTCAGGGAGAGACATAGGGACAACAATATCTTACTTTGATACCATGTCTTGTTAGCTTTCATACATCATAAATTACAGCAATAAAGCAGGTAACTTTCAGATACTTTACTTACACTTGCAGAACCCATCAAAGACAATGAATACACGTATACAGACATGCAGACATAGACACAAAGCCATACACGACGAGTAAGAGAATAGGAAAGATGGAGATTTAAGGGGTGAAACAGACGATGAATCCAGACACTAACTTGACATCCTTACAAACACCAAACTGTACCTGACTTATGCAGGCATCTTTTTGCTCCAGAGTCCAGATCAGTTCTCCGCTCACTGCACCAAGTCTGAAACCCAATCGATCTCTGGGAAATCCGGATAGTAGAGTTCATCAAGTTCAGAGCTTCTTCTTCTTGCTTGTTCCTGATAACGTTTTGTAAGATTCATATCCGTCATACTGCTCAAAAACTCTGACACCCCTTCAATGTAACTCCCACCATCCATCCTCAACGCCATGGACGACGGTCCGTACAGCGAGTTTGATGATAATGATGAGGAACCATCTTGGTAGCTTGACAAATACCTCGATGATCCGTACCCATTAGCACTTGTGATCAGATTTCTCGGCCTGTACACAAAAGGGCACTCGATCTTCTTCCCAGGCCTGATTTCCGCTGGAGTATGAGCAAAGAAGCAAACCTTTCGCTGGCAAAAAGGTCCTGCATTGCATGCACGTGTACGGTAACGAGCAGGGTGGAGCCAGTACTCGAAAACGCCGTGTGAGTACTGACACAGGTCTCCTTTAGTGCATGCTCCGCTGCGAAACATTGGACAAGCGATCGGCAAGTATGGCACCTTCAGTAGATCGCGGCGGGTGGCCTTCTCGCCGCGGTGTGCAAAGGGACACTCCGTCCAGTCGTGGGTGTACATCCTTGGACACCGTTTGATCTTGTAGCCATACATGCGGAATTCATCGGAGCCATAGATCATCTCGTCGATGTCCTCTTGTTGGACGAAGCCGTTTGAGGTCTTCCTGCTAGTGAAGGGGTGGTCGACGAAATCGTTGCGACTGTTGTAACCATAGGGATTCACTCCTTTAAACATCTTGTTTTCTTCTTATTTATTTTTCCTTTTCGTTTTCTTTTAGCTTTTTTGAAGGGAAAGAGACTGATAGTTCAAATTGCTTGCATTTAAAGAGACTTATGACTGCTGTTCCAACCTTAAAATATCCAAAATTTCTTATATGAAGATTAAGAGACTATGCATGTTCAAGAATGTATCGACTTAGTGAAACGCTGCATATCGTAGAAGACACGAAATGAATACCTGGGTCAGCTTCAAATATTCCACTTGACCGGAAAACCAAAGAAAGATCAATCTAACCACAGAGCTAAAAGGGAAAGAAGCTTCAAGGGAAGAGAAAGGAGAAGAGAATCTGAGAAGTGATGAAGGGAAGTTTCAGAGATAAAGCTGCATTTATAGAGCAGTGAAGTGAAGATTGCTTGAAGTTTTAAACTCTTCTTAACCAATCTTGAGTTATTGAAGTCCTTAATCTGACCCTTTAGCTCCTGTTCGGTAAATCTGAAGTAGGGGAGCAGAGAGGCTCTTCACTCTGCCATTAATCATCTTATGTCAGACAATTTTTCTTCTTCTTCCAAGCAGGATCCCATTTGTTTCAGTCACATTTCCTACGTGCGTTCTCTTTGTTGGAGGATTACTCACAAATGGTTAATACATGTATAAGCAATTTGCACTTTTAAAATTTTAAATTATCTTTAAAAAAATTAATTTTATAATCATTATAATAACAACAATAACAATATCTCAATATAAATTTCTTTAATACTAGATATTTAAGAGGTCTAAAAATACGCAACTTTATTTCTATCTAACAGAAAAGGGTTAAAAATGATATTAGTATTATAAATAATTTAGAATAAATTAAATTTATTAAAAATGTTTTGTTATAAAAATGTAAAATATTATATTTTATATCAAACAAACATATTTACAAATTATTTTTAAAATATATTTAAATTTAATTATGCAATTTATGTAATGAATTATAATTAAATTTATTACAATAATTAACTTTAAGAAAATTTAAAAAGACAAATTAAATATTAGAATTAACTTAAAAAAGAATTTGATTTTACTTATTTAAGCCCTGTTTGGCAAACAGCTGATTGCTATCAGCTGTCAGCTAATTTGACCAACTAATTGCATTAGTTATTTGTTAGAGATGTTTGGTAAAATTAGTTGTTTAGTATTAGATGTTTATGTGTAAAATGACTTATAAAGACATGACTTTAAAAAAATTATAATGGTATGAATATTATATATCTTAGTATTTCGTTCAATATTTTTATAGGAATTTAAATTTTAGATATTTAATTCTACAAA
>JANSVA010000007.1:31899924-31910441 GCA_025504915.1 Erythroxylum reticulatum | reverse complement strand
CACTTGAGCCCTATGTGAATGGAAAAACTGACGTTTGTGGAGGAGACTGCGGCTAGAGATTAAAAAAATATATCAAATAGATGTCCATGTATCTGTAAATGTTTATAAAAAAATTGATGAAGTACCTATATTATCTTACTAGACACCCTACATTGCAAACCAGTATATCGGCTTAAGAGTTAAAGACTCCTAAGTATGAGGGAAGGAAAAGGGAACTGTTAAAATGAAGATTGAAATGAAAGAAAGGAATACCAAGTACAAACTTATGTCCTGTGGGTGGCAATCTAAACAGGTTAGAACTCTTATCATCTTAATGTAACAGCCAAATTGACATATACATTGATGCTTGATAACTGAAAGTGTCTGACAAGTGCAAATTTTAGTAATTAGTGGTAACACTTGCTTTTGTTGATGAAAGAGGATGAAAGAAAAGACAAGACTTTATACACACTTTTTGATGTCAGATCGTTCAACTGATAATTTTCTTGTCTTTGCGAATTGCAGCATGGCAGGAGGTGCAAGATTGTTTCCAGATGCTAATTGCACACGCTCAATATCCGGAAACGCTTGTAATGCAGCGCCTGAAACTCCTACAACATCCAGATCACAAGCAATGCGTTCTGTACAGTCAGGCACACCGATGTTCACATTTGGTAATTTTTTCACACCTAATAACAAAACATCCGAACCAAGTTGGTTACTTAAAAAAAAAGTACGAGGAAAATGAGTAGATAACAATAAATGGAAATAACCTAAGAAAAATTCCTAGAAGTCAGCCTGCCATATGTTACAATGCAAGGAAATGTTATGATATGAGAATTACTACAGGCATTAAAAAAAAAGATTATTTTCATAATTTACAAGACAAACTTTGTTGAAAACGCCTCTAAATACATGTATATGGGGAAAAAAAACCTTCATTTACACCATTTCCTACCAAAACAAAATCTTACCAATGAAAAATACCAACTAGCAATGATATACTCCTGTTAAAAAAGTTGCTGTCACACACATCCACTGCTCTCAACATTCTAATTTGTTACTGTTCAATAAAATTATAAGCCACATCTAACCAAAAAATGGTTATCAACTGCAGTCTATATAATAAACATAAGGGACATACCGTCAGCCTTCTCAAGAACCTGATAGGTTCCAACAAGCAAGCTTGATTCTGAGTCCACTGGATGCACATATTTCCTGTCTTGGAAAAGGCTCTTCGTTCTTTTGCGTTTTTGTTTCTTTGAGCTATATTTGAACAAGCAGTTAAAACGTCACTATAGGCCATAGCACAGGATTCAGATAAATGGAAAACCATTGAATTTCAAAGTAGCATGATCTGGTATTCCCATTCTCAAAAATTATGGAAAAAGGCCAAAGCAACTTACAGGTCAAGAAGGTGAAGGTTCTTACCAAAAGGAAAATGTTTGTTGTTTGGGATCCACACCATCTGCAACCATCTGAACACAAAGTTCTAACAATCACTATTTTAAATGAGCCAAATACAATGAAGTTCATTATTGGAAACATATGAATCTCATAGTTGGAATCTACCACAAGATCACTATTTCTTCCTGAACACAAAGTAATTAGACCTTGCAAACTAACAAATTGATCCTATTTGATACTAGAAGAAGATACTAAAGTCGTTAGCACGCTTTAATAGACAATTCTCTCCCGCTCAAATATCTAGTCAAGCAAGTTAGCTTCTAAAACTCTTCAAAGAGTTAGTGCACAAGGTAAAAAAAAAATTCTGACCTCAGATCTCCAGATATCAGCTTTTACTGATATATTTACAGCTTGGAACTCTTCAGTCACCTGATGAATGTCGTCTTATTAGTATAGTCCATGAGGCTTAAGTTATCAAGAATTCAACAAACAGTCCAGAAGTTTACCAACCCAAAATTCAAAGTTGAAGAGATCATGTGATGACGGTAAATGGCATCTCAGACCCTACAAAGAAATATTTGATTAAAATTCTTTTGAGCATCAAAAACTAAATGATAAATCAAAAAGCTGAGAAACAAAATAATATAGGACAAAAGTTGTAAGTAGCATTCTATGTTTATCAAAAGAAACAAAATATACAGTGGAAACGTGTCTAACCTTGAAGCTAGCACATTTTACCAAGCAAAATGGACAAGAAAAGTCTTCAGTAACTGCAGCCAAAATCATCAAATGCGAGAGAGAAGACGATGAAACAAAGAATCAAGCTATGGGGTAACCAAAAACCTATTATAACTGTTAGGTAAACATGCAACTTCAAGGAAAGAAGAAAAGGTAGATTAAAACATACTGTACCATAGGAAGATTACCTTCAGTTTTCTGCAATTTATTATTGTAATACCTATAGTTAAAAATCACATTTCCAGCTCTCAACCTGTAAACAAAGAGAAGAAATGCTTCAATGACATATGCAAAAAACAAGTAAAAAGAGAACAAAATAATTATAAAGAGAAGAATTACCGAATAATATGAGATAATGATGAAGACGAAACGTCACTACACGTATACAAATGATAAGGAGATCTTTCCTTAGCACCAATTTCTTCCGCAGATATATTAACTTGCACTTGTTGTGATGAATTCTTTAAAAATTGGAACAATGAAAAGCAGCATACACTAATCAGCCAAGGTAATCCAGAAATATTTAGCCAAAAATTAAGAAGGGATTAAGAGAACAAACCATGGTTTCAGATGTATATGGAATTTGCATCAAAACACATTTTTCCTCGTCTGAACTCAACTGCAAGTGGGAAAAAAATGAAAAGTAGTCAATTCTGTCAGAAAACTACTAATATCTGATGAATCCTGCAACATTAACTTGCGATGTATTGGCTATCAAACAGTTCTTCAACCATGTCACTGTTTCTCTAGTTAAACTATTAAATAAACATATTACATGTCATTAAGTCAACAGGTTAGCATCCAAGCATCAGTATATGTTGACAAATTCCAATAAGCATGACATATGTACAGATGAAAATAACGGCACAAATGTTGCAAAGTTACAAAAGATTGGAAACAACAATGTTAAATCTCCTTAAGACAGTTAACAAGCACCAAAGCATTTGGTGTAACCAATGAGGCAACGATAAAATAACTACATACAAACAGGTCATTAAATAGAAAATTTGATACACAGTTGATGAATTGTTTGTTCCTTTGAAAGAGCCATCACAATACCTTCAACAAGCAAGCATTCATGTCAACAGACAATATCAACTCCACTCTTTGTCCAAGAATCAAATTCGGTAATTTCTCCCAGGAAGTGTAAATTGATTCCAAGGGTATCTTACCCAATAGGCATGATCCACCAGCATTTTCTGCAATGTACTACACTATTCAAACTACATAATGATAAAAAAGAGTTGAGAGGAGAAAAAAGAAGGTAAAGGTATAGACTGAATAACATCTTGACTAATTTATAAGTAGTGAAGCTTTTAGTCACTGCATGTGAAAGGGGGGTCTCAACAATGAGCCTAATGTTGTGCATACCAATACCATGTAGGTTAACGTTATAAATAATAACATGAGGCAAACAGTTTAAAAAATATACCATACCCCAATGATTCCTTGTCAAATCAATACCACGCATAGACCTTTGAGCTCCAGCTGTACAGAAAGAAGGAAGAATAAGACCAATATTTGCAATCATAGGTGGACTCCCAACAAAACCAAAATAACTACATACCAAAGCTAACAAGCAATATAGCAAGTGAGCCGGACTTAGCCTCCAAAGCTAACTTATTAATCTCAGGGAGCACAAAACTAGCTTGCGCTTGATTGTCTCCCTCAACTCCAGTAAAGTTGGTCAAAATAGATGTACGATTAAATCCATACACTGCAGAACACTACATGTTGGAATACAGTCAAAAAAATATCATCGAGAATTACAAAAAGATGTCAAAGAGTGAGTCTCGTGCCATAAAGAAGACAATTACTATGAAAAATGAAACAATTTCCATAAATTGATCAACGCATAGGACTGGATAAACTTGTACCTCTGCAGCTTGAGTCTCAGAAAGGAGTCTTGCCAGCAGAATGTACAAAGGAAACAGACACTTAGATTCTACAACTCCATTCAAAGCCCTCGAAAGTGAAATTGTCATTTGTATCCTACAAATTTAAAATATAGAGAACTTGGTCAATATCTCCAACACATTTCAACTGGATTCCAGATAAGCTTATGTGAATTTCCTTGTGCACTTGGAAATTGTGAAGTTAGAGTTACTGCATATATGAGAAGGGCAATAAAACTTGTCCAATCTCCATTACCATAAACAAATTTTCAAATGCACTCAAGAGAAAAAACTGATAAAAAATCTAACGAAGTCTTGAGAAAGAAAAAAAAAAAAGGCACCTCCTTTTGTGCTTCGCTTGCAATTTGTAATTCAAGCATCTCTGCAGGA
The DNA here is from genome assembly GCA_025504915.1 of Erythroxylum reticulatum. Taxonomy (NCBI): domain Eukaryota; kingdom Viridiplantae; phylum Streptophyta; class Magnoliopsida; order Malpighiales; family Erythroxylaceae; genus Erythroxylum; species Erythroxylum reticulatum. The sequence goes on along the minus strand of JANSVA010000007.1, from coordinate 31,906,032 downwards.
ACATCGGCTGAAAAGAAAAGAAAACATGTTCAATCATGAATATTACTAGAATAACAACAAACAAAATGACAGAATTAATTCAACAAATTTGCTAACGGAAACAAAGAAAATCCGATAATATTGAAAACTAGAATCCTATTTAACCACGTTAGTTTTCACAAGGGGAGAATCCAATCAAGGACTATGAAAAACTGGATCAAATCATGCGATTAGACCCATTTACCACCATATGATCACCACGAACCAAAATTTCAAGGCAAACAAGCTATGAAACCCAATAAATACTAAACATCAACAACAGTAAGCAGACAAATTACATTTCTAACAGCTCGACGCTGAAGGATGTTGTAGAGCTCGACAGGCTTGCAATAAACAGAAAGACTCTCTTCAGCTGCCATTTCCTCTTCCTCCGATAAATGCACTCGACCATCTTCTCGGCACATCTGATTCGTGTTTCTTGTATAGCTGCAATTGCAATAAACATTTTCAAAATAATAATAATAATAATAGGAATAATACAAAATTCACTTCATCACTAAACAAGCTTCAAAAACCACTCCAAGAGAAATAATCAAAATGAAACACTCAAAAATTAATCGTCAGATAGGCAAGCCTATACGAGGAGGTTTCACGAGCCACTAGAGGAATGCCCGGCATTCTTCGGTTACATTAAGACACTGCATAGCTCCATAGCTATCAATCACTTGTTCCTGACCTCGACCAATCGCTTGAACCCGGCAAAATCGCGATAAAAATTCCAGCTCGTTCGTTAGGTGTATCCGTTCGAATCTTGTACAAAATCGGAAACCCTAAGGAGAGGCGTCGGGAGATTTCGAGCTGTTCGTCTTTTGGATTCTCTCTTTCCTTACAGGTAAGGCAACAACAGATAAGCAGCTCTTCACTGGATTAATTTATTTTCATGACCCCTTGAAGAGACTTTAGTTCATTAATATTTAATATCTTTTAAGTTTACAGAAAGCAAGAGAATCTCAACTCAACTGTTGTCTGTTGAATGTTTATCATATCTATTAAAGAAATATCTAAATATGCATTTAATTCCTCAAACTAAAAGAAAGGTATATCTTATTTTTTTCCAATTTTTATAAATTTTTATATAATTCTCCCACTTATCTTAATTTTTTATTTTTTTATAAAATACCTTAAAAACCCGTAAGATTGTCACACTCTCGAAGTCTCCGAGCACAGACCCCTAATTTAACTAGCAACAAAAAGAGCCGCTCTTTGCAGCATATCAAGTATTAGCAGATCTGGTCACCATCAGCTATATCCTTTGGTTATTTTTTATTTTTACTTATTTACTTTTTAAACTGCATCACTTTTTTATTGTCACATTTACATGTGGGCTTATCGAAAATAGTCTCTCTATTATATAGAGGTAAGATGGCGTACTATCAAATCTTTCCAGACTCTGCTTTATTGTAAAACTTTAGACTGAATGTGATGATGATAACAATAATGACCTTAAAAATAATAAAACATACGCATATAAATAAATCAAATATCATTAACATGTCACTTAATTCAATTTTATAACTTATAAGAACTAATTAAATTAATAATTTAAAATAATTATAATTAATTATTACTTTCAATTTAATTTAATTAATTTAATCCAATTTTAAGTACTAGTTTGAATTGTAATGTAAATATCATTTAATTGTTTAAATGAAATTTGTATTTTGACAAAAAAATTTCTAAAAAATTAACGTATTAGATTTAATATTAATGTATAAATATTATAAATTTAACAAAATTTTAATTTTAATATAATTTTAAGAGTATAAATAAATTAGATTCGATTTTTAATAATTTTATTATTAAAAATTAATTAATCAATCTATTTTTAATTTTTAATTTTATTTTTTCTATATAACTTTTGTTTCGGATTTTAAATACCGATAATTACAAGTGAGGAGATGATATTTCAAAAAGGTGGTTAGTGTCCACGACTGGACCACATGACTTAGCAACGAAACCAATGGATGGGACAACCCGTGACCAGATTAAATTTTTTTAAAATAATTACAAAAAATTCGAAGTACAGTCACATTATGAATTTAAAACTTTCTCTCGATTTTTCAAATTTTTTTGAATTTCTATGAAGACTTATGTTATAAGTTAGGTAAAGCCTTCAACTATTTATTAAGTGGGCCCTAGTTTAGTTAGGTTAGGGCCGGCCCGATCTGACCCATTGCTCTTCTTAATTTTAAGTTTGAATTTTTGATTTTTAAACAATTTTTAATACATTTGAGTTTAAAATAACAAGATTTGAGTGTTATGAAAACCCTCTATTCAGATGATTGGGTTGAATAAGATAATCCAATCAACTCATAACTAAAAAACTCATTTAACTTTTTTATAAAATCAATCAACTGATTTGAGTCAATCAGCTAAATTTTGGCTGATCAGCCAACAACTAAACGAGGCATTTGAATTATTTGAATTTTTTAAGGTTTTGTATTAAAAATATAAGCTCACGTGCTAGTTTATAATTCAGCATTTACTTTTGACCTCTTGATTTGTTGAGCAAATTATTTAAAATATATTATTGTTATTATTATTATTATTATTATAAAAGACACATGCACATGATGAAAATAATAATTACAAATTCTTTCCTTTATAGAAAAATTAAATTTAATACCCTATTCGAAAATGATACTTTAGTTCATAATTTAAAAAATCAAGTTCAATTAGTTCAACCGTAAATATCATTTAACTTTTTGGTTTATTAAAAATCAATCAGTTAGTTAATTGATTTTTATTAATTAATAAATTCTTATAAATCAATTAATTTTTATTTACCAACCTCTTTTTAATTAAATTTTAAATTTTTCGATAGGTAAAAACAATATGTTTCAATCATATTTTAAATTCTTTAATTTTATTCAACTTTTAGTCAATTTTATGACTATTTAATATCGACCCAATACCGGGTAAGTCTTTTAAATTATTTGTCTTACTGGTTTAACTTCTAGTCTGCTTTAATTAGTGTTCTATAGAGAGCTAAAACTTAGAACATAAAATTCTGTTTTAATTGTGGATATGTTATTTAATCTTTTAGATACAATTCACTACAGTCTTGCAATTTTGACTCTAAATTTTTGCTATCGTAAAACTTTAAAGTTTCTGCTTCTTAGACAAGTGTTATGATGTGCTTACCTTGGGAAGGTCAACCCACAAGAATGAAAAATTCTTCTCATTATAAAAGGAAACAATTGAACTATATTGGAGTACTTGATTAACAAATCTCTGTACAGGCATGTCATAAATAAGAGAAACACAAACAAGTTTCTAAATTGTTTATAGAACTGATAAAGCAAATCAATTTTGAGGTGAAGAAGGTCTACACCAGGACAATTGAGAGGCCATTCTTGCATAAAGCTGTGTCCATCTGTTGCAGACTTCAAACGACTAAGAAGAACAACAACCGGACTTTTGGTTAACAGGTTGCCCGCGTATTTGCATGGTAGGGGGTCTTGCATTGTTTGATGCAGGTTGACTAGCCATTCTGTAAAGGTATAAATCGTAATCAAATCACAGATTGCAAAATTAAAAAACAGGAGATCCTGCTTAGAAATGTGGGGGGTAACAATTAAGGCATTTTCCTCAATGCATGAAACATGCCAGCAAATAAGTATTCCCATTCCCCATTCACCTCAGTTCAAACATCTTAGATATCCATATACTAGAACATGTACCTGTTCTTGATGTCTGCAGCCATAGCCATAAAAGCCTCCTCTACATTGGTGGCACTTTTTGCACTTGTCTCCATGAATGGAATCCCAATTTCATCTGCAAATGCCTTTTAAAAACCCAAAAGATTGGTACAATTTAGTCGTCAATTAGCATAAAACACTTCAGTTTTTAACACAGTACGAACCAAGAACTAAATACTCATTCTACCTTAGCTGTTTCATATGAAACAACTTTGTTAGCTGTGAGGTCACACTTATTCCCAACTAGCAGTTTGTTCACATTTTCACTGGCATAACGGTCAATCTCACTCAACCATTGCTTCACATTGTTGAAACTCTCTTGGTCTGTCACGTCATACACGATCTGGCATTTGCAATGACAATAACCAAAAATATTTACAGAAAGCACAAGATAAAAGGACTTCTCTATATAGATAATGAAAATAGAACTCACTATGATGCCATGTGCCCCGCGGTAGTAGCTGCTAGTGATTGTCCTGAAACGTTCTTGTCCTGCAGTGTCCCACTAGGAACAAGGAGAAAACAAGAACAACCTCAGTAAAACTACAATTGCCATAACTAGCAGAGGAACCAAGTAAAAGAAACAGCAACACCGCACATTTGCTTATAGCAAGACTAATATGTGAATAACCTATTAAACTCTTTCCCATAACTTTGACCTTTTCAACCCAAATGGGTTTCCATGAGATTGGTTGTACTACAACCCAGAAAACAAAAATGGGAGAATATATCTCACTATTTGAAGTTTAATGGTTTTCCCATCTTGCTCCACTGTGCGAATTTTCTGCAAAATCACAGATCAAATGGAATCAGTTACATAACCAAAATCAAAGCAACGATCACAAGATCATCCAAAAGCCACATCCTCCAGAAGCTTACAAAGTCCACTCCAATTGTGCTAATGTAACTGTCCAAATACGAATCATCCTGCATAGGTAAAAGAAAGACCAATAAGACTATATCCATAACTAGAGTACTACATACGAATGTTCAATTCCAAGAACATGAAATTCAACGTGTGAGTGCTACCCATTCATGGACACAGCCGTTAAATGCAAATATAATGGTTTCCCCATCTCTTCTTCTCACGAACGAATCATAAAAAGGAAATAAAGATTCAGCTTTCATCTAGAAAACTACTACCCATAATTCCTAATCCGTTATAAACGAGTTTCTCATAGAGACACACTAGCAATCACCACAATAGAAGTGAAAGAAAATTAAAGAAAAGAGTAATAGCTTACAGCGAATCTCAGAAGAAGGCATGACTTTCCAACTCCAGAGTCCCCAATCAACAACAACTTGAACAGGTAGTCACTACACCGCAAAAACAATTCAAATAAACAAAACTCACATGTATAATCAAAAACAAACCAACACCAGAATCCATCGACCTCGAAAATCGCAACTACAAATTAAAACACAAACAATCAAAATATAGGGAAATTTTCACTCGAAACATCGTGAACAACCAGGATTTCGAAAGAGTTAGATCCAAGACTTACTACTCAGGATTCATGACGATGAGGAAGATCAAAATAGACCCTTTGGACTATAGATCAGATGATCTTGTGAGAGCGACGACGCCGATGAGACAGAGGTAAAGTAAACAGAAGAGGACACGGCACCTACACGTCCGGATAATTACTCAATAATGTAAGCTTCAGGAGCTGCTTTATTACACAAGTTTAGATCCGATTTTAAGACAATCTCTGTCCTCGGTAACTAAAAAAAACATGTTTTTTTATAAAAACTATAATATTTATAACACGTAATATGGATTATTGTGTTCATTTCATAATTTATCACGTGTATCACATTGATTGTTTTATATAAGATATTCGATTTATTAAAACCCTAAAATTATGAGTAATCTCCAAATTAAGATTTTAATATTTTTTTTGAAGTATGATAATTAATAACTTCGTTAATTTGTGAACAATCTTCTTTTTGACTATTATTATGTCAACATAGACTTTTTATTTATATATAGACTTTGAATATGGAAATTTTCAAATATTATATGAAGTCTATAATTAAATTAAAGAATTTAATTAAATAAAGTTTCATGTCTAAGTGTCTATTTGGATGGACTTATATGAGTAAAGTTTTTGTCAGTAGAGCTTTTCTGAAAATAGCTTTTCTAAGAAGTTAGTTGACTATTTGGCTATCGTTTGAAAATAAGTTTTTTTTAAGAGCTTCATACAATAGATTGTTTGGCAACGTAAAAATAAAAAGTATTTTTAATTTTAACTACATTTTATTTTGTAATAAAAATTATTTATATATATATATTATTTAAAATATATTAAATAATATGCAAAGTACAATATATTAATTATTATATAATTTTAAACCATATAAAACA
>JANSVA010000007.1:31845280-31855725 GCA_025504915.1 Erythroxylum reticulatum | reverse complement strand
GTGATGTTATAATGGGTTTAGGATCCATTGGAGGGGTTTTGGAGAAGGAGAATTGAGTAAACCTGAAGGTTACACGGTTAGGCCGTGTAAAATCACACTGTTCGTGTGTTTTTGATGCAAAAAGACAATCAGACTCAAAAAAAACATGGGCTGCCCGTGTGATTTCACATGGCCGTGTGTGTGGGCACAATCCATTTTAGTTTCTTCACAAAAGTTGTAGATCTAGAAGTCCTCTTCGAAATCATCTAAATATGGCATTAATTTGAGATTTACAACAAAAGGTATGACATTTTTTCCCAACAGATGTTTGTTTATGAATGATTGACTTATTAATGTAGTACAATGAAATGTTTAGGCTTGTTAATTATATTAAAGGAGCCTAATTGAAGTAGGATTGAATTATTAACATAAGGGGAGTGTTCTAGGTGTTAAGGAATGATTCCAAGATCTTGATAATTGGTTATGAGGCATGTATTAAGGATATATACCCGGGAATGTCATTGAACATATTTAATGTACATATGTGTGCATCAATAGACACTTATACAATTATGAAAAATTGTGATGTGTATGTTTTGCATGATACAGAGGAACATATAGAGTGCCATCATCTAGACATTTCCAAACCTTGGAAGCAAATGCTAATCTAAAACATACTATTAGTAGACCTAGATGGTCTTACTTTACTGTTTGTTTTGTTTACATTATGAATTGAATGATTATGCATTGTGAATGTGAATTGAAATGTGTTGATTTCCAAACAGAAGGTCCGATGATTGTGAAATGTGAATGAGATATTGAAGTGCTCATTGAATGTGAATTGGACGGAATAACTGTTTTCTCATCTTAAATGTTGAATGTCGAACTAAGGTCCGATGACAATGTGAATGAGAATGTGATAGTGAATACGATTATCTGATATTGATCACTTGCAATTGAGTGAATATATGTGATGTATTTCATTACATGAATGCATAAAAGATAAAGGTAGTTGTGACTGGAGTAGCCACCAAAAAAGAGCTTAATGCTTAGCGTGTGAAAAGAAGCCTAGAGCTTAGATGAGCTAAAGGCTCACTATGTAAAACGACCCCGGTATCCCCAACAGATATGGGACAGTTATCAATAAGCCCGATATGGATAGTTATTAATGAGCCCGATACAGGATAGTTATCAATGAGCCCGATATCCATATTGGATACGGGACAGTTATGCACTCGGTCACAACAAAGTTATAAATTGAAAGTGAGTCTCATGTGCACTTAATATGCATGATGTGAATAATTGTAATGTGTTGAATGTGAAATGTGAAATGAATGATCAGGTGATATATGCTTAAGTGAATGTGTAATGTATGTGACTTGACCTGATGATTTGATGAATTGTACGTGTTATGTGATTGAGTGATCCATCGAAGATGGTCACTCACTACGTTCGCAAAACTCACCCAAAATTTTGCAATATTTTTCAGGCTCAGAAGAGTACCTCGTTAGGCAAACGGGAGTATAGCCACTGTATACAAGTGAAAATAGAAGTCGGGATCAGTTCACATTTGGATTTTTATTTTCTTATTTTTTATCAAATTGAGTCTTCTATAATTGTTGTAATTTTTGTATTTAAGTATTTCTGTTTGTAATAACTTTCCAAGTTGGAAAGATTTGTAAATGACTTTGAAATGTAATGAAATTATGACTACAAGTATTTTTGTATTTGTAATGGGCCCAAACGGCTATTGAAATTATGATGATTGCATTACTGTGATTGAAAATATTTATGAAATAAAAGTGGGCTCTATTTGATAATTAATTTCTGCATACGATTCTACTTCAAAAAATTTGTAAGGAAATTTTACTAACTGACTATGTTAGCATGCCACCCTCGTGGGGTAAGTACTCGGATATCACTAAGGATGTCAGGTATGTTTCTTGCGGGAGTGGGGTGCTATATAGCTAGTTGGATTTGGTTGCAGGACTCAATTAGTAATGATTTCTAGATGATTCAAGAAGCAGTTTCTCAAGAAGACAGTTGAAGACTTAGGCTACAAATACAAGTTTTAGTCGTAAACTAAGTAATGTTTTTACAAGAGAGAAAATCTGATTGTACAATACTTAGAGAAACTCTATATTCAAGTGAACAAGAAAGAGAGTGAATACATCTGTAACATGAAGCTCAAACATCTTTCCTAGAGAGAGAAAGAAAAGGCTAAAGCCTGGAGAGGCTAAGAATGTAGATAAAGAATAATTTGTGAGAGAGACCTGAAGAGGCTCTACATGTGTAGAAAGAATACTTGTAAACTTGAAGAGTATAGTGAAATATCAGGCAAACTCTGAGGACTGGACGTAACCCAAGGTTAAGGGTGAACCAGTATAAAATCACGGTGTCTATTCTTTAACCTTTATCTTCTTATTTTCTTGATGTTAGAAGAGTAGATAATAATTTTTTTGTGATTGCATTACTCATCGACTTTACTAAATTGTGTTTGTGATCATCTAAATTTGTAATGAAATTCAAGAAATTTCTAAAGATTAATATCTTTGAAGATTTTACACAATTCAACCCCCCTTCTTGTGTATTTTACATATTATACGTGATTCCTATATTAACAAGTGATTTACCTCATTACTTGTCATCTTTTCTAACAACTCCTCCTCATCCTCAACTGTCTTCAGCATAAGAGATCCTTCAGAAGCTGCATATATTATACCTCATATGGTTGGATTGACTCCATGATAGAATGTTTGCAAAAGAAATTGCTTTGGTAGATTATGGTGAGGACATCTCCTTTGTAAGTCCTTGTAACACTCCCACGCTTTGTATGGTGGCTCCCCATTGTTTTGATGGAAATTCACAATTTCCTTTATTAACCTTGTCGTCTTTGTGAAGGGGAAGTATTTATCTAAAAATGAATGCACTAACTGCTACCAAGTTGTGACATTTGTAGGTTTTAAAGAATGATACCATACTTTGTCTCAATCTCTTAATATGAAGGGAAAGAGCCTAATCCTAATGATGTCTTCTGATATCCCTTGATATAAAAAATTATCGCATATTTCCAAAAAATTCAGTAAATGAGAATAAGATCCTCATTATTTAACTCGTAAAATTGTACATTGCTTCGTAGCATATTTAGTAAAGCTGACTTAATCTCGAATGAAGCTGCTTGCACCAATGGTCAAGTGATGCATTGGTCTGCAACATTAAGTCTTAGTCTTATGAAATCGATCAAAGTTCATTGCTAGTCTCTTTGATTGTATTCTTCCACCATTGTTTCTTTAATTTCTTGTTCTTGGCATCTAACTTTTTTGATTGCTTGCTCTAACTAGGCGATGTCAAGTTCTAAAGTTTCGAATGTCTAACTTAAACTCCTAGTAACTTTTATGTTCATGCAATTGCATGAACACATGAGCAACAAAAAATTTTTATACTAAAAAATTAAAATAATCTTACTAACTCCCCTACAATGACGCCAAAAACTTGGCTGAGTGGGCAAGTTTTAAAATTTCGTATCCCTCAATATACCACAAGTGCACAGGTCATGAGTGTAGTATATGAGGTATTTATCCCTCGAGGAGTCGGTGAACTAATCGAATTCTAGGTTATCTAAGGCCTAAAGGATAATTAAAATGAAAATTAAACAATTAGATATGTATTAATTGAAAATGAAATAAAAAAATTAACATAAAGAAATCAAAATTGAGCACCGCCAAATGACAATCAAAATTCAAACAAGGAAGATTAATAAATTATAAGAAAATAAATTTATCCTATCATTAATGCTAACTTAATCACTTTTGAGTTAATGTGGTGGTGGTCCTAAACTTTCGAAGGCTAAATTACTCTCTCTCGAGTTATAATCATTAAACCCTATAATTGAACTATGGAATTTGTAATCTCTTAATTAATAAAAAACCCATATATCTAATTAGATCTTAAGTCCTCTAGTAGACTATCAGGTCCTCACACGAGATCTCTCTTCGCATAAATTACCAATTTGATTATTTGCATGATCTATTAGATTATTTAACTCTCAATATCCAATCTAATCATTTTTCTATTAGTTCACTCATTCAATTTATTACCAAAGCATGCACATACAACAAATAACTACAACACCCATCATCATTAACAAAAAAAGGAACTAGATTAACATTAAATCAAGTATAAATCCCTAAAAGAAGTAAGAACATCCTTATCCTAAGATTCATCATCATTAATCACATCTCATACAACAAATAAATGAAATCAAAGATGGACAGAAAGAAAATAATCTGGAGGATTGGAGGTTGAAGCAACTAAAGCTCCACCTTCTTCTTTCTCTTCTTCTATCATTTTCTACTTCCTTTTCCTTAGCTATCTCCCCAGAGTGGTAAATGGAGGCACCCAATTTAGGTCATTTCCCTTCTTTTATGTAGTCTTCTCTAATTATGTTGGATCCCGTTTTCGGAACCCAACTCTTATGAAGTCATAACGTAATCACTGAACTTATTCCCTCGAAGTCTCCTTAACCATCATCGATTCCTCTTCTTGCTTTGATATCATAAGTGTTGGACACCAATTCCAGAGCCCAACATTCCTTATCATAAACCGTGTACGTGTGCTTGATACCATACATGGTTATTCCCATTTAACCCTCATTATTCATCCTTGGTTCATCCTCATTCTCTGATACCATAGTGTCAGGCCCTAATTTTCGAATCCTTCTTATAATAAAGCAGATATTCTATGGTCAATTTTCATCCAGATATTGAGCATCTTAGAGGCTGGGTTTAAAAATTCTATTCCTTCAGATTATTTGATAGATCTACGCCTCTAGTTTATTTAGACACGAAGTTCATCTCATTTGGAGGTCGGATAACGAAGTTATGGCTGAAAGAATCAAACAGGGTTTTGACCTCCATCATATTGCACCTATCTCAGGACAAAAGGCATAACTTGCGTTAGGGATTTCAGATCAGGGTCATTCTTAGAGGCTTCAAAAAAGAATTTCAAGATCTGCAACTTTCATATAGAACTTGATGACAAATTCTATTGTTTAAAGGGTCAAAAATGGAGAAGACGATAGTATCAAATGAATAGTGTACAGAAGAAGAAGTTTAGGTCACATAAGTAGAAAGTAGATGAAGAAAAAAGCAGACGAAGCAAAAAGTTGATGAAACAAAAGCTGACGAAATAAAAAGCAAACGAAGTAGAAAGCAGATGAAGCAAAAAGGGCAGATGAAACAAAAAGCAGATGAAACAGAAAGTAGATGAAGCAAAAAATAGACAAAGTAGAAAGCAGACAAAGCAAAAAAGGCAGACGAAGCAAAAAATAGACGAAACAGAAAGCAGACGAAGCGGAACGCAAACGAAGCAAAAAGTAGAAGAAACAAAAAATAAACGAAGGAAAAAGTAGATGAAGCAGAAAGCAGATGAAGCAAAAAGCAGACGAAGCAAAAAGTAGACGAAGTAGAAAGTAGACGAAGTGAAAAGGGTAGACGAAGCAAAAGCAGACGAAGCAAAAAGCAGACAAGGCGAAGTCAACTTCAGATGAAGCAAAGTTAACTTAAGATAATGTAACTCTTAAGACGAACAAGAGTCAACTTAAGACGAAGCGGAGTCAACTTAATACGATGCAACTCTTAAGACGAAGCGGAGTCAACTTAAGACAATGCAACTCTTAAGACCAAGAGGAGTTAACTTAAGATGAATAAAAATCAACTTAAGACGATGTAACTCTTAAGAAGAAGCGTAGTCAACTTAAGACGAAGTAAAGTCAATTTAAGACGATGCAACTCTTAAGACAAAGTGGAGTCAACTTAAGATGAAGCAAAGTCAACTTAAGACGATGTAACTCTTAAGGTGAAGAGGATTCAACTTAAGACGAAGCAAAGTCAACTTAAGGTGAATCAAAGTCAACTTAAGACGATGCAAATCATAAGACGAAGCGGAGTCAACTTAAGATGAAGCAAAGTCAACTAAAAATGATGCAACTCTTAAGACGAAAGATATCATCGCAGACGATACGTCTTTACAGACGATACATTTCTTAAGATGAATGACATCATCACAGATGATACATCTTTACAAACGATGCATCTTTATAGACAATGCATCCTTATAGAAGAAATGATGTTATCTCACTTAGGTATATATATCTATCTATATATATATGTATCAACAATTCATGCTCCAAAATCATCAATTCAAATTGATAACTTCTTCACGTATATCTAATTTTAACCCATATCATCCATCGTCATTAATATTTCAATAATAGCAAAAGAATAAAGTTTTACAATTCTTTAATGGCATTCTAAGCCACATTGCATCACCCTCTCAGAATCTCAAATTTACATACGACTTTTGAAAAAACAAACTCTTTGCTTTCCTAAAATCAACTCAAAATACTAATTGAGAAAATTTGGAGAATTTCCCTTAGGCTCTTGATCACTTGGTCTCTTAGTTATCATCTAAAGATGGGATAAAAAGGGGGTAAGCTTGAAAGCTCGTGGGTAATAGTTTATAGCAAAAAAATAAGCAAAACTGTTGAAACCATTTTACTTGTCATAGAAAATTTTCATTGAGTTTATAGAACACATGTTTCTTAGCTTTCAGCCAAAATCCACAAGTCACAAAACATGAATGCATTAAACTTGCTAACATAACATGAGCATATGAGCACATCGGAATGGTTTAGGTGGATCCAAAAACAAAACATACTATACAATTCCCATAAGGGTCTTGTGTAGCCGTAAACTTAGGGGAGTCCATGAAGGAGCTCCATGCCACCAATGAGCAAGCAGGAGAAGCCTTTAACTTGGTCAACGTGCACGTGATAGAACTTAGGGGACCACCACAAACCCAGATAATACATAATTCATGACTTGCAAACTTGATGCCCTAAATGGCACTTTTTCAAAAGCTTACTCCTTGAACCCCAACCCCATTTGTAGTTCCAGTTTGGACCAAAGCCGGAGCCAGTGGCTCCTTGTGAGGAACCGGTTTGACCAATAGGCTCTGTTGACATTTCAGGCAAGGTCTCTTTCTCCTTACCAGAGCCACCGGTGCCAACAGTGTGGTATGCAAAAGACACACCAAAGATCAAGAAAAGTAGGCAGAGAACGAACTGAATTGAAGTGGTGGGTTTCATGTCTAGCCTTGTATCATTGCATTGGTGTTCAGTTCTAAGGAGAGAAGAAGATAGTTAGCTTGGGACCTTGCGAATTTTGCACCTTATAACATGGTGCATGAAAGTGGGATTGATAACGACATAAAGTCACTCTTTACTTTTGTTTCTTACATTGCAAATATAACTATAGGTTAAGTCAATTCACATATCCAAAAATATTAAATTAAAATTAATTAATTAATTAAGTATTTAAAATTGATTAATTTATAAAAATTAATCAATTTTAATAAAATGACTGATTTTAAAAATAAAATTATTTAAGATAAGTGTCTGTTTGGATGGGTTTATATTAGTAGGGTTTTTGTCAAAAGAGCTTTTATTAGTAGAGCTTTTCTGAAAGAGCTTTTTTAAGAAATTAGTTGACTTTTTGACTGTTATTTAAAAAAGAGTTTTAAAAAAAAGTTTTATATAATAGATTGTTTGGCAACATAAAAATAAAAGGTATTTTCAATTTTAACTATATTTTATTTTGTAATAAAAATTATTTATGCATATAAAAATTGTTTAAAATATATTAAACAATATTTAAAGCATAATATATTAATTATTATATAATTTTAAATTATATAAAATAAAAATAAAAATATATATAATCAAATTTTTTATATGAACTATAATATAAGTAAAATTAATTTAAATAATAAATATTAAAATATATAAAAAGTCAAATAATATTATATAAATCTCAAATAATTGTGAAGATATGTTTGTAGGTATTGTGGAAATTATGTGTAAAACATAAAGATAAATAGGATTAAAAAATAAGCTCATTAATTGATCTGAAAAATTTACCCAAAAAAATACTTTTTTGAAGAGTTTCAAATTTGAGCTTCTTAAAAAGCTGTATTTTAGTTTTCAAAAACACTATTTATGTGAAAAAAGTACTTTTAGATTTTATAGCTAAACACTCAATCTTTTTAAAAACAACTTTTACGATAAAAAAAAGAACTTATTTACTTTCAGAACCAAATAGGCTCTTAATTTTTAATACCTACATTTTGTAGGTATTTTTAAAGAGTCGATTTTATGTACCACGATCCCATTACCTAGAGATGGAAACCACTAGGAGGACCTCTCACCATCATTTGTGGGTCGATTTTAGCACACGAAGCACTACCATTTCCAACTGAAGTATCTGCCGACTTCAACAGTTTTATAACGTGTAAATGATGTAGTCATACGTCATCAGTATCATTCTGTATAATGTTAACGTGTTTTGTTGTTATTTTTTAATCCGAAATATAAAAAAAATATTTTTCAAAAAAACCCAAAAATTATAATAATTTTTTGGAGATTATTAAATTTATTTTTTAAATTTCTTAAACTACATGATACACTTAAAACTTATAATATTGACAATTATTTAAAAATAGAGTTAACGATTAATTCATTTGGTCAATTTATCTTAATACGAATTTGGCCAATTTATCTTAATAATTCTTATTGAAAATTGATCTGGTCAATTTTGGAGAATTAATTAGTTTTTAAAAACTATAATAAATAAGTTTTTATTGACAATCCTTTCTTTCGTTAAAATTTGAAATCTTTTTAATAGTCAAGTATAATCTATTTTTGCAATTATATTTAAATTTTTAAAATTTTACTTAATCTTTATTATATATCGATTTTAAGATATTTTAATACAGACAAAAATTTTAAGCTTGTATTCTTATTGGTTTAATTTTTAGTCTAACCTTTTAAATATTGGTAAAATGTATTTGTTCTTCTAATGTTATTAGTTTCAAGATTATTGACTTATTATAAATATCTACTAATTTATTCAATGTGCATAAAAAATAAAGAAACCAATTATAAAAATGGTTAATTACCAAAAAAATCCAAACTTTTGTCAATTTTTTAATTATAGTTTGAACTTTAAAAAGTAAGAATAAAATGTCTAAACTTTTAAATTTTTTTCAATTTTAACCTAGGTTTCAAAAAGTAACAATAAAATGTTTAAAACTTTCATTTTTTTCAATTCTAGCTCAATGTTCGTATTTTCTTTAAGTTTGCTGACGTAATTTACCACGTATTTTAGAACATTAACTATTCATACATGTCAATCAAAATTAACACAACAAATAAAAATTAATGAAATAACATCGTAGTTTAAAAATGACCTAAATTAGATTACGTAATCTTAACGACTTTATGCTTTGATTTTAATTTTTTCTTTCATTTTCAGTTTGTTCTCTAAACGCCCTTATACTAAGAGCATCAGGAGTACGAACTAAAAACAAAAATTTTACTGGTATAGTACGCTGTAACGTGAAATTAGTTTGAGGTATTAATCGAACAAATAAAAAATAAAAAGATGATGACATCGGGATAACAACAAAAAATGTCAGGCAAGAGTTAAAGAAAATTGAAAATTTGAACATTTTATTGTCACTTTTAAAGCTTAAGTTATAATTGAAAAAAATAAAAAAATTGAACGTTTTATTTTTACTTTTTAAAGTTTGAATTATAATTAAAAAAATTAAAATTTAAAACTATTTTATTAATTAACTCTTTTAAAAAAGAGTTTAGTGGCTACCAAAAAGGTTAAAATACCTCCAATCCAAGTAGACATTCTACAAACTGTTATATTTTCAACACATACTTTTGAGTACAATGTCCCAAACGCAATTATTTGGTTGGGAGTCATGGACTCGCACTGTCGTTTAGAAATGACCCAACCAGTAAACAAGTTCACCTATTGCATTTTACGTATATAGCACCTAGTAAATAGTATTAGAATATAGCGTCAAGTAATTGTTTTATTTTGTCGGAGAAATTTAAATAAAAAATTTTAAAATTTAAATAAAAATTTTAAAATTTAAATAAAAATTTTTAAAATTTAAAAGATTAAAATAACATTAAATTGGGAAATTAAATTAAAATAAATTAAAAATGATTAAAAGACATTCATACTTTTTAAAAAATTTGAAATTTAATTTAAAAAGTTTATTTTAAAAAATTATTAAATAAAAATTAACTAATTAATTATAATATATTAATTTACCCATTAATTAATAAACTTATCAAATTTTAATAATAAGTTATAAAAGGGTTAATTACAAAATTTCTACACTTTGGTTAATTTTATAATTATAACTCGAACTTTAAAAAGTGACAGAAAAATACTCAAACTTTTAATTTATTTCAATTTTAACATAAACTTTAAAAAGTGACAATAAAAGGCCGGTACCAGAAATTTTAAAAATTTGAAAATTTTTTGGAAAATTTTCAAAATCTCCCTTCCTTCCTCCTACCTCTCCGTTCTTTCTTTTTTTTCCAA
>JANSVA010000007.1:31824430-31838789 GCA_025504915.1 Erythroxylum reticulatum | reverse complement strand
AATAATAGTACATCATATTATGAAACAACGAAAACAGAAAATAAAAACCATATTTTATATTTTTCATAATTTTAGAAAATCGGAAGAAATTAATACCAAAAATAGAAATTAAAAATTCAAATAAACAAACCCCGATCGACTAAAAGAAATAAAAAGTCCAAGCGGTGATAAATCATGCCGGAGAGCGAAAGATACTTGACATTCTTTGGATGGAATCTCACAAAGCAAGCTCCACTCGAAATGCCATTTCCTGTCTTTTTTCAAGAAATTGCCACTATCCATTAACCAACGCGTTCATGCCACGTGGTAAACCGTCTCAATATATTCCCATCCAACTTAATTGCTCTTCTTGTCGTCGCTCCAGTTTAACTTCCGAACAGAACCAGCAACGGAGAGATCTTAAAGAGAGAGAGACAGAGCTCTCTGAGCAGTTACTAAATGAAAGATGGCTTGTTTGAGTAGAGTTTTGGCGGTTTCTTTCCCGACGACTCCTTTTCGGCCGTACGATTCTTGTCTCTATACCGGTAGATTTGTAAGTTTAAACCGGAAATCGAAGTCGCGATGGCGATCGATGTCGCCGGAGGCTGATTCTTCTTCGTTCGGATCGTCTGTTGATTCTGATTCTTCCGAAAGAACCTCCAGCGCCGGGTGAGTTCCTCGTTTCCTCCGTCTTTCTGTTTATAGAGTTCAGTTTTATGCGAAATTTTGAGTACTAGGTGATAGACTGATGTTGTGAGATGTGAATCAGTTGATTAGAGGCTTGATGTGGTATTCTTTTGATTATAGATTTTGCATCATAGAAGGTCCCGAAACGGTGCAAGACTTTGCCAAAATGGAGCTCGAAGAGATTCAAGACAATATTCGAAGTCGTCGTAACAAAATTTTCTTGCACATGGAGGAGGTCAGAGCTTCAATAGAAACCTCGCAACTTATTTTGTTTTATTTTTGACGCATAATTACTTGAGATCACCAGGCAGTTTACGATCAAATAGGCTAATTCTTGAGACTGATTTCAGGATGAACTGAAGAGAATAGATATTTGATTATTAGCAGAGTTCTGACATAGCGTTTCTTTGTTTTCATCGTAAAATTTGTACTGATTTATATTTGTTTTATTCTATATATGTACGTAAATACTCGTCTCTACGTAGTTGATTCACTATTTCTGAAACGATGATCAGTACGCAGTTTTCTGTGAGCTGTATTTGAATGCTCAAGAGTGATTTCAAGATAACCTGAAGAGCATTTATCTTTGATGAATTGTTTTGCTCTGTTCAAGTTTTGATGTTTTCTGATATGCTTTTCTTTAACTCTTTAATGTGAATTTGTTGATACTATTTATATCTGGAAATTTGTAGGTTCGTAGGCTAAGAATACAACAGAGGATCAAAAGTGCTGAACTCGGAATGTTAAAAGAAAAAGAAGAGAATGAGCTTCCAAACTTCCCATCATTTATTCCTTTTTTGCCTCCTTTGGTTAGGTTTTTTGTTATTATCTCTATTTTCATATGGTCATATCTTTTGGACTACTTTAGTTTTAACGTTGTCTATTACATTGTGAATATACTATTTGTTTTGTGCAGAGTGCGGCAAATCTGAAGGTGTATTATGCCACTTGTTTTTCACTTATAGCTGGAATCATCATTTTTGGTGGCCTTCTTGCTCCCGCTGTAAGTTTGTAAAAGGTTTATGTTGTTGCAATTTGACAGATTTGATATGCATTAGTATGTTCAGTTAGTAAGATGTCGAGCTTATTTCAATACTCTTCAAGTGTCTATGAAATGCAAAATTTGAGTAAAGATATCTTTAGTTTTGGGACGATTTAGTTCACTGTACACATCAGAATTGTAACTAACTTACTGACCACTGCTATCACCATATAAGGCTGTGAATGGTAATGATTGATTCAAGAATGAGTTTTCAAGTAGTTAATGTTTAATCCTTGAGCTTCTTCTTTACCTGTATGATTGAGCTTTTTATTTATTATCATTTCAGCTGGAGCTGAAGCTAGGATTAGGGGGCACTTCATATGAAGATTTTATTCGCAGTGTGCATCTGCCCATGCAGTTGAGGTGTGGCACATGGTTCCCTCTTGTCTCCGAGTGTTTTATGTTTGACTAGCTTACAATGTTGTTGCCTTTGATTTCGTTCCTGTATGATGCATTGCACATAGTTATCTTGAAAATCAGTTGACAGATTGCTCTTTATCTTTTCGCAACCTGCAGTGAGGTTGATCCCATCGTGGCATCATTCTCTGGAGGTGCAGTTGGAGTGATATCAGCTTTGATGGTGGTTGAGATTAACAATGTAAAACAACAAGAACTTAAAAGATGCAAATATTGTGTTGGAACTGGTATGTTGCATTCTTTATCTGTATTCGTGCTCTTTCATAGATTTAATCAGGAGTAACTCCAAATTGAAGTCTTATGCCCAAGTCCTTGAGTCATTTCTGTATGCCATTTTCAGCCCATGAGGCTAATAAAAAAAGTGGTGCAGTTTCTACTCTTTGAAAAACTGTTCTGGGCATACTTTTTAATCAATTCATGTCTCTTTGGTGCCCATTTTGGTTGTTGAGAGGATGAGAAAGGAAATGTTGTAGTCTGCTCAAAATTTCAATGCTGTTATACTTCCAAATTGTCAGCCTGTTTCCTTTTTGTAGTAGAACCTTTTTTTTTCCCCAGTATGCATATAAGTTTAGACTGTTTCCTCTATCAATTTGTTCTTTGGTGATTTTGTTTTCTTAATTTAGGATTTTATTTTGCTTGACCAATTTGTTTCACTTTTGGTAAAGCAGACCGAACTTGCAATAACAAAATACATGCATCTTCTACTTATTTCTTGCAAATGCAGGGTATCTTGCTTGTGCACGTTGCTCAGGCACAGGAGCTCTTGTACTCGTTGAACCAGTTTCAACAGTCAATGGTGGAGATCGGCCTTTGTCTGCACCCAAAACTGAAAGATGTTCAAATTGTTCTGGATCTGGAAAGGTTAGACTTTGAATGTTTTGTTGTATTGCTTTAGTATATTTTATATTCTGCCTCTGGACCTCATATTTGTTGTGGAATGCCTTGATTAGTGTTTTTCATTCATTTTATGATTCTATCATTATTTTGCTATCATCTTACTGGAATTGCAGTTTGTCATCTTAAAAATTTGTTAGCTTTGTGTAATGTTGTTCAGTAGTCATTTAGAAAAATGGTGGACCTTTCAGAAAATTAAAAAATTTTCAAAATCTTGTGGCTAGTCACTGTCACTGTCTTGTATGAAAATGTGATGGCTATCGTCAATAATCTTGTGAACAGTTTTGAGTAGGGAGGAATCATCCTTCTGTACTCCGCATTTGTTAATGGATATAATCATCTTTTTGGCTAAACCTTAAACGTTTATGGCATTGTTTTGCTAATATTTGGAAATATCCTTTCGAAGTTTCTCTCTTTCTACAATTCTAATGTCTGGCAGGTCATGTGCCCTACATGCCTTTGCACTGGAATGGCAATGGCAAGCGAACACGACCCACGCATAGACCCTTTTGATTAGGTGCTTGTTTTGCTGTATCATGAGCAAAATGCATTTTTTCATGTAAATAGTGGAAGTTTTGGATGCAGAACACCGATGATTAATTCCTTCCTCATTCCAACTTTAACTATGTAAAAGGAACTCCTTGTCGTTTATATCCTTAAGTGATGGCCTCAATGTATGTTCAAATAACCAAAAGAAATAGGACTTACATTGTATAAAAACAGAGGGACGAAATAAGAGAAATGGTTCTGCATACCTTGTTATTGAGTTAATGATTAATACATATACGACCAGAAGATGCTGGAAAAAGGCAAAGGTACAGAAAACTATAACAAACTTGATAACAGAAAAGAAATGATGATGAAAGGAAATGTACGTTTGTTGGGAACAGAAGGAATATTCTAACAAAATGGGTCATATTTTATATGTACGAAAATGCACATATACATAAAAACTTTTCCTGATAGTAGTACTCCTATCTTGGACAGTAAAAGATGAAAACGTTTTGTTTCAAGAGCTTTAGTAAACATGTAGCTGATCTTCAGATTTAACATAAAAGGTTTTAATGACACCTCTAAAATTTTATGTGGAATGAAATGACAATCTAACTCAATATGTTTTGTTCTCTTGTAGAAGACAGGGTTGGTAGTGAATTGAAGAGCTGATTGACTTTTTGAAAATAACAGAGCTGGTTTGGGATGAGAAATCCCGAGATCAGTAATTAGTTGAAATAACCAAACAATCTCGGCTGTAACGGCAGCCATGGCTTGGTACTCAGATTCGACAGAGGATCTGAAAATCGTGGACTGCTTTTTGGATTTCTAGAAGATCAAAAAATTTCCTAAAAAAATGGAAAATCCGGTGATGGATCGTCGAGTGTCGACACAGGCAGCCCAATCTGAGTCGTAGAATGCCTTTTAAGTGCATGTGGGAATTGGTTGGAAAGACAAGACCTTGTGAAAGTTTGAGATATTTAAGAATACTAATGGCAGCTTGCATGTGAGGTTTACGCAG
The DNA here is from genome assembly GCA_025504915.1 of Erythroxylum reticulatum. Classification (NCBI taxonomy): domain Eukaryota; kingdom Viridiplantae; phylum Streptophyta; class Magnoliopsida; order Malpighiales; family Erythroxylaceae; genus Erythroxylum; species Erythroxylum reticulatum. Next base: position 31,834,257 of record JANSVA010000007.1, on the reverse strand, counting down.
TTTGTCCATGAATTGGTTAAGAGTCTGGACAGGAAATGAGAGATCAGGTCTTGTGTGTGTGAGATAGAGCAATTGTCCAATCAAGCTACGATATGCAGTTGCATCATCTAATAATTCTCCTGTGTTGGTCAGTTTCAGATTTGTAGCCATAGGAAACTGGCATGGTTTGGCACCAAGTTGACCTGCAGATTCTAGGAGTTCTAAAGCATATTTACGTTGACAAATTTGGACTGCAGACTTGGAAGGAGCAACCTCAAAACCCATAAAATACTTGAGTTGTCCCAGATCTTTGAGATGAAAATGAGTGTGAAGGAAAGAAGTGAAAGGTTCAATCTGGTAAACAAAGACTAATAAGGAGAACGGCTAGCCTATCATAGTGGCATTACTAGAATGCTTGACGGATGGATTCACTGATAGTAGGCAAGCAAAAGCAGCAATCAAGCTCAAGGAAGGTTACTATTAGAGACTTCACAGAAACATTAACATATAGGTGTCGTGCGTGCTCTGAAGCATCAGATCAAACAGCCTGATCAGGAAAACAATTCCTGGCTAATAATTAATAATTACCTCAATGAGAAGCATCAAAACACGACAAACCATCATGGAAATCTAGCATCAAGAAAACTTAGCTTTAACAAATTTATGCTAAAACCAAGTAGATGGATCCACTAATCCTAAAGACTAGGACATATTTATGTGCATCTGAACATGGCTACAAGTATTAGATCGTACAAAAGTTAGGAACAATTATCAAATGTATTGAAATGTCACTGCAAGCTGCCTCACATTGTTTTCAGTCAGGGATTTCAATTTTCGGGTTCTCTTCTGGCATGTTCCTAAACTATAGTGTATGAGAAGTACTTCCATTTCTTGCCTCGTATACTAAGCTATCCAAGTATTCCAAAGCACCTGAGGAAGACAGCTTACCTGAACCCAAAGTAATCGTTCACATTTCTTCTTTTACTATAGATTTCTTTTCACAAATAGCATCATTCTTACAAAGCAGATTCATCAAAATCATTGTCTAACATGTTAAGCGCGACCGCATCCTTTCTGATTGAGTATCAAAAGAATTTGACAAATACTCATTCCCGAAGGAACCTTGTTGGGAATTTAGACCTTTTGAATCTACACCTAAGGATATTTTATAGACACAAATATCAGAAAATAAAAAAATAATAACAACACAAGAAAATTTACATAGAAACTCCCAAATTGGAGAAAAAACCATGGGCACCTAGAAGAAAATCTACTATGTGAAAAATCCTTACAATCACACAAATTTTCTTCTCACCCAATCCTCCAATACACCCACAAAGAAATACCCAAAACAAACTCTCCAACTCTCACCTTAAAAGAAGAATTTAACTAAAGTCAAATTTGTCATATAAATCTTTGACTTTGTATTGATGCATTAAACAAAGAGGTAGCAACCTTTTTATATAGGCAAGAACCTTGCCTCTAATTGTTTTGTCCAACTAATATGGGATAAACAAATGAGCCAAACTCAACAATCTCCACCTTAACGACTTTGGTTGATCCCACAACCACACTCCACCTCAATAAAGATCTCCGGAAAATAACATAACTCTCAATGTAGAGAATTATCATGCTTCACAGCATCATACTCCACCATAAAAGCATACCCACTCAAAATAAACCAATTCCAAGTTTTTACTTTAGCAAATGTCGCAAATAACCTTGTTGAAAATTATGGTGCAACTCTAATGTTTGGCTTTCCTGAAAGTTCATCAGTCATCGACATAAATTCTACCACACACCTTGCATTAAAGCTAAACCAATGCTCGTGTGCAAACTTATGGATCCGCTAACCGTAATAGATCCTCTATCATGGCAACTTTGGGATTAGTGGCATGTCATGAGGATGTACATGCCCCCCTTTTTTTAGAGAACAAAATCATCATTCAAAGAGACAATGTTAGCGACATTATTAGTCTCTCCATTAACTAACCCAGAGCCTCTTGCCGAACCCGTTCCACCTCTCGGACAATTTTTCTTTAGGTGCCTAGATTGCTCACACTTCCAGCATACTATATTTTTCTTCATGGAGTTCTTATTCCGATATCCAGCTATCATCAGAGCTGAATCTTCAGGAGGAACATTTCTTCCACCACCCGGTCTTCTCTCTTCTGAAAAGAGTTTTCTGGTAACTTCAGAAAAAGCTATCTTCTCCTTCCCATGAATCAAAATAGATTTCAAATGTTCATATGAAGGTGGAAGAGACCAGATGAGTCTCAAAGCTTGATCCTCATCATCTATATGAACTCCAATTGCCTTCAGTTCAAAGATAATCCTATTGAGAACACTTAAATGATCTGAAATTGTAGTACTTTCCCTCATCCGTAGTGTATGAAACTGTTTCTTTAGGTACATGCGATTTGAGACGTCCTCTGTTTGATACAACTCCTCAAATTTTTCCCAAAGCTCCTTTACTGTAGATATTCCATGTACATTCGCAAGGACATTCTTAGTCAAATACAATCATATCCTACTTGCTGCTCTCAAATCCAGATCCTTTCAATCTTTATCGCTTATACTAGATCTATCCGTACTAGCCATTTTGCCAGTATCACTAGTAGTAGTGCTGGTATTAGGAATTTCTCTGCCTTTCAATATCTTATGTAACCCTGACTGAATCAAAATATCCCTGACTTGCACTTGCCACAAGCCAAAATTGATTCTCCCGTCTAATTTCTCCACCTCAAATCTAAGAGGATTCGAAGCCGTATTTCCTTTCTGTGCTTTTCTAACTTGATGAATTTTACCGTAAAAATGAATAGTACACCAGGTAAGTTCCCAGAAAGAGAGTTGGGTCACAAAGGACACAGTTAAATACCAAGCCTTTCCTTAGCCAGAACTTTCCTAGACATGCACTTCGACACTACCATACCAAAGCTCCACCGCACCAAATGAACCTTTCTTAAGAAAATATTTTCTAATGTAGAAGATCAGTCAAAACTACGACCATAAAGTATACTCAGAATTTTCAAGAAAACAAAACACATCTTGGCTCTGATATCAATTATTGGAAATTTAGACCTCTCGAACCCACATCCAAGAATATTTTATAGACACAAATATCAAAAAATAGAGAAATAATAACAACACAAGAGAATTTATGTGGAAACTCCCAAACTGGAGAAAAAACTACGGGCATCGAGAAGAAAATCTATTATATGAAAAATCCTTACATTTACACAAATTTTCCTCTCACCCAATTCCCCAATACACCAACACACCTACAAAGAAATACCTAAAATAAAATCTCCAACTCTCACCTTAAAAGAGGAATTTAACTAGAGTCAAATTTGTTATACAAATCTTTGACTTTGTATTAATGCATTAAATAAGGAGGTAGCAACCTCTTTATATAAGCAAGAGCCTTGCTTCAATTGTTTTCCCCAACCAATATGAGATAAACAAAGGAGTCAAACTCAACAATCCCTAATCGTCTTATCCTTAGAAGCTTGCTTAGAAGATTAATTGTGAAGAGAGAATATTTCTCTAGACGAAGAAATCTGGCTAATTTCACCTTTTTTGGAATTTTTTGTTCATAGGATCTCTACGAGAGATCTTGTATCACCAATCACCAGAGCCTTGACATTAACATACAAAGTAGCGAACTCCACAAATCATTTTCTCTCTCTTGACCTAGCAAGGACGATTAAGTGACACTATTCTATACTCAATAACAAAGCAACTGTAAATAACAAAGAAAATTAGCTTCTAGCTTAAATTTCTTGTGATGAAAGAAAGCAGAAATCAAAATCATTTAGTTGTAAAACTAATCAACAATCTTCTGTAGATAAACGCTTACTAGTGTTACTCCTTTCAATAATTTGATGGGTCAGCGGTAGTGGTTTGTCAGCAAGAATTCTCTGAGATTCCTCCTTGCTGTCGGCGTTATAATTTCAATTTGCACCGGAATCATCGTGTAATCTTTCTCCTTCTGCGTTCTTTACTCAATAAAGTTGAAGCCGCGTGTACACCATTAGGCCAGTGATTGGCTAAGCACTCATCATTGGCAATCTCAGATCTAAAATCGCCAAACTACTGACTGAAGATGACAGGGTAGTATTTGCATCCGGTTTTCCTCCAAAAATTTCCTTTTAAAATGCTCTAAAGAGTAGAGACCTTTTTTTTTTGCTATAAGGAAAAAAACGAAAAGTCCAAAACAAGCTAACTAGCGCATGGTTCTGCAATATGTCACTTCATGTTTATCTTGGTGAAGGAGCTCTATTAAGGTCATCGGAGGTTCATAGAGGACATGCAGTCCTGGATTGACAATGGCTGTGAGTGAGGCCAGATTGTCTACACACCGGTTCCCTTCTCGTTGTATGTGCTAGAATTTCACCTCCTAATTGCGTTGGATTAATCGACAGGTACCTGTTATCAAAGAATTCTCATAAGATAAAACTATAGTGGATGAGGACAGGATGTTTATAACTTCTAGGGAATTCACTTCGAAGAGGACTAGTTTATAACTTAGAGTCTAAGCCAGATTGAGTCCCGAGTGGACGCCCCAGAGCTCTACAATTAGCAGCTAGTCTCTTCCAATATGTTGGAGAAACCCTCCGCACCAGTGACCATGCCAGTCTCGTAGTATTCCCCCAACAGTGGTAGTGGTAGCCCCTTGTTTTATTACACCATCTGTATTTAACTTGACCCAGTTCACAGGTGGTTTTGTCCATCTGACTAGATTGCCCACGGGTAGGCCCTGTGTGGGAAGCACACAACTTTCTGCTGCCTGTGCCCTTTCAATCCATTCGACACATTCCATCATTGCTTTGTTGCCTTCCATCGGCCAAGGGAAGTCTGATTCAAAGACATGTTTATTTCTCCATTACCATAGGAACCAATAGGTTACTCCAAAGATAGAGGCCCAGTCGAAATGTTGCATTTGACAGTGCTTCGTAAGGTTGGATTGCATCCATAATCCCTTATCTTGAAGGAAGAATTTCGTAGTAACCAACTCCGGGGGGAATTTTTTCCCAGAATACTCTCACTCGCGGGCAGTCCCTCATGATATGGAGGGTGGATTCTTCGTGTCCACAATGGTGACAACTGCTATTCATAGCAATGTGACGGGCCACTCGTTGTTAATTTGTCATAAGTTTGCCTTTTGTCATTAGCCACAGGAAAGCCCTTAGCTGTTGGGGTCCTGCCCACTTCCAAATTAAATCCCGGAGCCAATGTTGGTCATCAGGGTTCCTACCTTCGAGTAACTTATAAGCGGACGCCACTGTAAACTGTCCATGGGTTGTTTGTCCCCACTGTATCGTGTCTGCCTCTGTGTTATCTGCACTAGTGGGGAGCCCTGCAATGTCCAGACAAACGGAGGAGGGGAGGTAATGCTGAAAACGGTTCCACTTCCAGGTGCTATCCTCATTCTGAAAGTCCGCGACAGAGGCGTAAAGGAGGCTTTTAGGGATCAGGGAATTTGCCACATAAATAAAAGGCCCCCAGTCTGGGATCCATTTATCCAACCAGAGCAGGATTCTTCTGCCATTGCCTTGTCGCCAAGTTAGACCCTGGCAAACGACACCCCAAGTTGTAGATATTCTCCTCCAAATGTTAGACGCCCCTACCCTATCAATTGTAAGAGGGATATGGGACAGGTTTATGAGGTATTTTTCCCTTAAAATTCTAATCCATAGAATGTGGGGTTGTGTAATTGCCACCCAACCTAATTTAGCCAATAAAGCGTCATTGGAAGAGCAAACTCGTTTAATGCCTAGGCCCCTTGCTTCCTTGGGTTGACACACTGTTTCCCAATTTGCAAGATGCAGCTTCCTATGGTCATCCATAGAGCTCCAAATAAAATCTCGCGTAATTCGCTCCAAGTCATCACAAAGCTGTCTCGAAAATCTAACTGTTTGCATCGTATAAGTGGGTAGGGCTGACAACACAGAATGGGTTAGGGTCACTTGGCCTGCTAAAGACAGGACACGTGCTCGCCATCCTGCAAGTTTCTGTCAGGCATTATCCAGAATGTGTTGATAAGTACGTCTTGATGCCCGCTCAGATAACAATGAAACTCCTAGATATTTCCCCAAATTGTTTGTCTGGGAAATGTGAAGGTCTTAACTAAGCCGATGCTCGAGTGCTAAGGAGACATTCTTTGAGAAGAAAATTCGAGTTTTGCCAATGTTCACTTTATGTCCTGAAGCCGTACAAAACTCTTCTAACGTTCGGGCGATAACTTTGGTCTGAGTCTTTATAGCTTCCGTAAACAGAACTAGATCGTCGACAAAGAAGAGGTGGAATATTGGAGGCCCTGTGGGGCTCAGTTTTACTGGTCTCCATATGCCTTGTTTCACCTTACTAGAAATAAATTGATCTAGTCGTTTTATGCATAGGACAAAAAGGTAAAGTGAGAGCGGATCTCCTTGTCTAATGCCTCGTGATGGGTTAAAAGAACCTATAACTGTGCCTTGCCACTCGACTTGTAGAGTCACAGTGGTCACACACTTCATAATGACTAGGATTAGATTTTTTGGAAGCACGATGTCCTGTAGAGTATTGTGAATAAAGTCCCAACAAATCCGGTCATAGGCTTTTTCTAGGTCTACCTTGAAAGCCATACTCCTGGTCTTTCCCTTTTTCTTTCGCATCAAGTGAATGACTTCTTGAGCGATGATAATCTTGTCAATGGTTTGTCTGCCCGGGATAAAGCTGCTTTAAGGCTCCTTCACGAGTCAAGCCATATGGTTTTTTAGGCGATTGACAATAACCTTGGAAATAATCTTGTAAAGCACATTCCAGAGCTTATTGGCCGGAATTGCGTGATATTGCTTAGGGAAGGAACCTTGGGTGTCAGGACTAGGATGGTGTGATTCAGGTCTTTTTCCCAACGTTCCAGCTTGAAGACTGCCTTAACATACTGTATTACTGTTAGCCCGACTTGTGCCCATTGCTTTTGAAAGAACAGGGCATTGAAATCATCTGCTCCTGGGGCTTTATTTGGGTTCATGGCGAACACTGCCGATTGAATTTCATTTTCTTGGATCGGCTGAGTTAGATTATACAGTCGGTCAACCGAGAGCCGAGGAAAAGTGCCTGATAATGGGTACTAGTGAGGAGGCCCATCGTCTTGTGTATAGAAAGTAATGAAAAATCCTGGGCTCATGTGCTCAGTTGTATCGGGTCAAAGATCTAGTTCCCTGAGAATCAGTGAGTCACTCGATTTTGAGTTTTTTCCGTTTGGGGAGTGTGAGTGTGTGGTAATATTTCATGTTCCTATCTCCCTTCAAGATCCATTCGCATCTGGCTTTTTGATGCCAATAGATTTCCTCTTCACATAAGACCTGCATCATTTCTCGACTTAGTCTTTCCTCCAAGTCTAGCATTGAGTCTAGATTTTCGCCTGTCATGGCCTTCTGGATGCCTCAGAGTCTCACTAGCAAGCATTTTTTCTGATAGAAAATATTCCGAAATTCAGAGTTATTCCATCTCAAGAGTTGGAGGGAGAAGAGGCCTAACGTTGTACTCAACATCTCCGCGGGTGTTAACCAATACTTCTCTACCACTTCTGCAAAACCTGGATGAGTAAGCCAAGCATTTTGGAATAGAAAAATTGGGGATCTTGTTAGTCTAGGAGTCGGTCTCTGCACATGAACAAGCATGTTCCTATGATCCAACCCAAAAAAAAGGTAAATGGTGGTTCTCCGTATGAGGGAAGGCATGGAGCCAAGCTATCGAGCCAAAAAGCCTAGCTTGAACCAGTCCTTGTCGCCATGTAAATTTGGAGCCTATAAATCCAAGATCATGTAGGCTACACTTGTGCACCCAATCTTGAAACCTTTTGTTCACTACCCTCGTATTCGGAGCTTCACCTTGTTTGTCCCCTAACTCTACTTTAGCGTCGAAATCCCCCCTGACAAGCCAGGGGCAATGAATAAAGCTTCCTACCCATTTTAAGAGCGGCCAGAGGTAGGTTTGGAACTTGGCCTGCGGGCTTGCATACACCGTTGTGAAGTCAAACGAGCCAGTATCATACTTGATCTGAGTATGAATAAATTGGCCGTGAGCTAAAACTAAAGAGATATGAATAGCTTCCTTCCATAATATCCATATTCCTCTAGAGAAACCATCAGTTTCGACCCAAAATGCATAGTTAAACCCCAAAACACTGACGACTTTATGGGCCCTAGATCCACTAATTTGGGTTTTCATCAATACGAGGATACCCGGATTAAACTGCCTAATGTAATTCCGAGGAATGGCATGAAGTGGCTTCCCTCCTGCCCCTTGACAATTCCAAATTAAAATTGACATAAGGAAAAAACTAAGCAAGAGCAGTACCTCCAGTGGAGCATCATTGGTTTCCCCGCCCTGAGGCTGTAGTTCATGCACCTTGTCAGAGTGAGTTTGAGGCAAGAGGTCTGGGCTTGCCACGTTGGTAGCTATGTCAGGAGGGTCGGTATGGGTCATTTCGATATCCACATTGATTAGCCCCTTCTCCCTTTGGACTTCAATGCCATCCATCAACTAGAGGAGCTCATCAATATTCGAATCTCTGTCCGTGAATAGCTGGCTGTCACATACCATTTCTGTATGAGACAGTATTTCAACCGCTATATTTTTCTTGCTGAGGGTGGGTTGTAATTGGATTTGCGGGACTGTATCTGTGTCTTGGGCTCGGGGGGCCGTCGTCCTAGAGCTTTCCCCTTGAGTTTGCAACATTTGGGCTAGTAATTGGCCTTGGGCCCTTTTCTGTTTTTTGGCCCAGATGAATTATTTAGGGCCTCTCTTTGGGGTTGCTTGCCTTTGCCTTTCATGTGGGTCATCTCCACTCTATATCCGAAGCCCAGATTGCCCTTAGGGAGTGGGTCCTCCATCACAATCTCATCATTAGGCTCCAGCAGCTCCTGTTCTGTCAAGAGATCAAAACGTGATCCACTCCTTTGAACACCTTCTTGCTTTTTTCCCAGTGCAGTACGTTGGAGAGCCTGGGCATGTCGTTATGATGGGACTCGTGGTTTCTGTTGGATTTTCATCCACAAGCCATAGCCGTTAGGCTTCTAGATCATTGTTGACTCTGCTACATGGCCTCCCGTGGTTGTTCCCGATGCTACAAACTCCACTATCTCCTTCTCTGACGAGACGACGCTGTCTGCGACTTGAGGTGGTCGTGCTTGTGTGGGTCGGTGTCGCTGTGGGTAGCCCTGGGATTCATGTCCCACTTTGCCGCACATATAACATATGTGTGGTACACCTTCGTAAACTACCGAGAGTATCTCCCCATCAAGCTAAACTAAGGCCCACAGTGGCGATGTCAGATTGATGTCAATAGCGATCCTAGCATATTTCCCACGCTATGCGAATAGGGTGGCTTCGTCGATGCGTACAATATTTCCCACGAGGTCCCCCAACGCTCGTAAGATACCTGGGTGATACCTCGCAATTGGGAGATATGGGAAACAAATCCAAACAACCGCTCGGTGAAGCTGGTAGTGGGACGGGCGGAAGGTTGGTATCCATCGTTGCACCAATAACACCTATCCATAAATTGTCCACAGGCCGTTAGTGAGGGCGTGAAGGTAGTCGGTCTCCTCCATGAATCTCACCAGGAAGAAATCATGCTTCAGGTTGATGATTTAATAGGGCCTCTGGGTTTCCATAAGTTCCGCAGCCGAGTTGCTAACGTCTGGAAGCCGAGTCTCCTTCCCAGTAGTTTCACAATCACTGCTTGGTTCCAGAGGTCGTCGAGTTTCGTTTTAAATTGTTGGGACAGAGCGATCCCTCCCCCCTCCCCCCCCCTAACCTCTCCCGATAGTGGTAAGATATTTCCTTCTTCAGGTTCG
>JANSVA010000007.1:31798479-31818095 GCA_025504915.1 Erythroxylum reticulatum | reverse complement strand
AGATGTAATGATTTTGGTGATATATGCCAAAGTATTAGAGTAAATGAAATTGTTTAGTGCCTCACTGAGCCTTATATCAAGGGATGTTCCGATCATGTAAGTTATGGCATAAATTGATCTTATTGAGATATTATGAATAGTGAAATTGATCTTCTTGAACTACTAAGAATGACTTATAAGCAATAATAGAAAATAGATGATTGATAAGGAATTCATGAATAGTATCAATCATTGTAGCAAGAAGTCTTCATTTAAAGAAGAAATCTCCTTGAATTAGGTTGAGTTGATCTGATGATTCAAATTGAGAGTGATCAATGAAGAAACAAATCGGACATGAATATGTAATAAATCAAAAGTGAATAATGGAGTCATATCCCAAGTGGAAACTTAGGCATAAGAAATGGAATATGCTACTGAGAGTGTATGCATTTGTTTGATGTAAAGCTTCCAACTATGTGAGTGGAATTTAAATTCGAGGTGACACTATTGATAACATGAGGAGAATATAGGTCCACATTATATTCGGTGTAAATATGTTCGGGAGATACAAATTGAATATGAGGAATGTGATACCAACACACAAAGTGAAGTATTCAAATAAATTGAAATGTGTGGAGGAACTAGTATGAATGAATATACATTAGAATAAGTCAATGTGAAATTAAAGGAAATCGAATGAAAGGGGAAAATCATTCAAGAAAAGAAATCAATTGGAAAAATCGAAAATAACATGAGACAATAGTACCTCATTGAGGAATTAGCCATTTAAGGAATTGGAAGAATTAATTATGGGCACAAGGAAATTTGGTTTATATCTATTGAAGTTATCAATGCTCAGATAGTATCATGAAGTTGAAAATTTAAGTGATCTAAGTAAAATCAGATCAATTAGTGATGATGATCATGGATGAGATATTAAATGTATTCGACAAGTTAAGAAAAATATTTTGAATAATTGAGGAAACAAGTATATGCCATGTTTAATGAGAGTGAATCTTAGTGTGATCAAATAAATTGTGGATGTGATAATATTTGAACATGGAACATTGGGAGAGCTCAAAGAAAATAGTGGTGATGATAAAGTGAGTTTGTATACATAGAGGCAATTAAACCTCTTGAGTTGATTATTGAATATATGAGTGAGAACTTCCTGCAATAGTAATTGCTTTGCAAGCTTGGAGACCTTATAGGTACAAAAACATTTTGGATATATGAATATACAGGTCAGAAAAAAATTTGAGGTCATTATTGAGTTTGAAAGGAATGTACAAATGAGTGCTATACTGGTAAAGGTAGTGTGTAATCAGATATTTGGTGATTGAAATAAGAAGTATATGTATCTAATAAGGAAGATTGAGTAAAGAGATTGATAGAGAAGTGCAATAACAACCTAAGCTAGACATCCTAGTACAAATATGCTAAAATGGTGTCTAGCTGCTAAGGATGTAGAAACATGTGGTAGGATTTTTGAATTACCAATAGTCTTGATTGTTGAAGACATGGTTAAGGCTTATATTTTGGAGTTCATAGGAATGTGACACTATTGTATAATTCAAATTGACTACAGCCATAGTGACATCATTAAAATACTCTATGAGGCATTGTATGATGGTAAGGAGTTGTTCACCTTACATTAAAAAGGAAGAGTGCCTCAAAATAAGAAAAGACCACAATTGATTAGAGACACTGGTGATAAGTGAAGTGAATCAATAATGGGAGTTAAGTGATTCAAGAAAGATAAATGAGTTAGGTGGATCAACACCAGACATAGGGAATATAGTGAAATGAACATAAGAGTTGAATGTATTAACACTAAAGAGAAGTGAATTATTAAAGGAGAGATGAAGTGTTTTTGTGAGTACCACCTTGGCAAGGTGTGCTCAGATTTAGAGAAAGGATAGGTTAAGCTATTATGAATTGGTCTGTATGAAAATTATTATAAGTTAGTTACTGGTGAAAGATGTCTTAGATTCATAATATGTGAAATGTCAATAGGTTAATAAATAATGATATGTTTGACAGAGATAGATTGACAGTGTACGAAGTAAAAGTTAGTAAGTAATCTGAAATATATCAATGAAATACTCAAGATAGTGTGATAGCTAGATAAGTGATTGAAGGACCTATTGAATTTAACAACTGTGGTCACTTGGAAAAAGTATTTGAGTGGTGAAGTATATGGAAAATGGAGAAGCATATGAGGAAATAATACCTCTACTTTATTGACCAATCAGATGAGAATTTTGGGGATGAAATTTATTAAGAGGGGGAGAATTGTAACATCCCGTCCCCATATTAAGGGTTAGAACCCAAATTTCAATAATGAAGATAATAAAAATGTAAGAGTTAGAAAAATTTGCATTTCATGCTCAGCAGAATGTCAGCATACTTGTATATGAATTTGAATAATTGCACGCATGAAAATAATTATACATGCATTCATTGACATTTCAGGTATATTAAATAGTAATAGGATAGATTAAGGATTGTGGTTATAGTGAATGAGTAGAATGAAATAGAGTAGAAAGACTAGAAATAAAATTTAATTACTAGATTTAGTGAAGGAAGATACGTTGGAGAAGTTTACTGAGAATATTTAGTATAGAAGTTTAAGATAGTGGACTAGAAAGTTATGGTCTTTATAAGGGGAAGATGTTTAGGAGCAAAATGTATCGTCAGTAAAGACGTATCATCTATGATGACGTCACATCGTCTATGATGACGTCATATTGTCTTAAGAGTTGCATTATCTTAAGTTGAACCCACTTTGTCTTAAGAGTTACATCGTCTTAAGTTGACTTTTCTTCGTCTTAAGTTGACCCCGCTTCGTCTTAAGAGTTGCATCATCTTAAGTTGACTTTGTTTCGTCTTAAGTTGACCCCGCTTTGTCTTAAGAGTTGCATCATCTTAAGTTGACTTTGCTTTGTCTTAAGTTGACTTTTGCTTCACCTGCTTATTGCTTCATCTGCTTATGGCATTCGTCTACTTTGCCATTCATCTGTTTATTGCTTCGTCTGCTTTCTGCTTAGGTGACCGAAACTTCTTCTGCACACTATTTGTTTGATGCTATCATTTGGTCCATCTTTGACCCTTCAGGCGATAGAATTTGTCTCCAATGTCTTCATGAAAGATGTAGTTATTAAAGTCCTCTTTGAAACCGTCCTAAGGTGATCTCACCCCGATATCTCTAGAGAGAGTTATGCTGCTTGTAAAACAACTTCTGTGTACTGTTTATTTTGTATCGTCTGGTCTAAATTTGACTCTCTAGATGATAGAACTTGCCTTCAAGGTCTTCATGAAAGTTATAGACCTATAAGTCCTCTTTCAAACCATCTAAAAAGGATCTTGATCTGATACCTATAGTGAAAGTTATACTAGTTGCCCCAAAAGAAAAAGGTTCAATATGATTAAGGACAGAACCAAATTGAATGATTTTGGTGTCAATGGATACATAAGACATAGGGGAATATGTTTCTAGAAGAAAGTGTTGTAAAATGACTTTAGTGTCGGGGTAAAAAAGAATATGTAAAGTTGGCCCGAAATGATGTGTTATGGGAAAAATTTGAAAGTGAGTAAGGGGTTAGGATTTGTGATTACAGTGGTTTTATTAAGTCATAAACTTAAGTATAAAATATACTTAAGTGAGTTTTAATAAAGGGAAATGGATAAGTGGATAAGAAATGGACAGGTGTCCTAACTAAAGTTAAGATTTTTATTGCCTTAAAAGGCTAGCTGCTGTCCTTATCTTTATGATTCTTGAAACTTCTTTCTTTAGAGTTCCTCCAACCCAGAGCTTTTCTTCAAATATTCACCAAAGTTAAACCTTATTTTTCTCTGTTTGTACCCACTTCCACTTTGATATTTCTTTCTTCTATTCTAAGAAAAACCGAACCTCCCTGTCAACCTTCAAGATGAGGTACGTGAGTTGCATAAAAGTTAAGGTTTTGTGATGGATGAAGATTTTGGAGCTTCAAACAAGTAAGCTTGTTATGATTATGTAGTTTTGCATGAAATGAAGCATGCATCACGTTATCTCACTGTTAAATGGTTAAGAACAGTGATATTCAAATTTGCTAGAAAATGAGTGAGGAGAATTAGTATGCCATACATGGTGATTTTCTTTAGATTGATGACTGAAATATTATGCGATAGTATTAAACCATCTTTGGAGTTGAAAGATCAATGAAAGTGTGTAATGGTGTGAAAGAATGATTAAAGTGATAGTTAGAGGAAATATTGAGTTTTAAGCTGAAAGTTGATAGTGATATATACATAATTATATACTTTGTCTTCCTCTTCACTAGTCACATATGGGACTATATTGGTAAATTAGTGAATGAGTTATTGATATCAAAGTACCAAAGGATTGAGGTTACAGTTCAAAGAACTGATGAGTGATTAAATTATGAAATGAGAATGTGCATAAGATATGGAGTTCATTAAAGTACCTGGGATTGTCATTGAGCATGCATTGTACATAGTCCATTTATACATTTGTGCATAAATAAATGCTTATATGTATGCAATTATTAATGAGTGTGCAATGTGTGTCTTACATAAATGGATTGTGCAGGTCAAGAGTCTATATTTAGGCATTCCTAGAATTTGGAAGCAAATGCTAATCTGGAGCGTACTGTGAGTAGACCGATATGGTCTCACTTCATTGTTTGCTTGGTTTCAATTTTGTATTAATTGACTATTGAATGTGACTGATTATGTTGGTTTCTAGATAGGAGGTCTGATGATTGTGATGTTCGATTTGGACATTGAAGTGCTACTTGAATGTGAATTGGATGAACTATGTGTACTCGATGTGATTGTTAAATATGTTCTGAATGTGCATTTTCATATGAATGAAAGTATGAATTCTCAACTCTAATGTTGAATGTCGGACTAAGGTCCGATGATATGGGAAAGTGATTGAATGGGATTATGCTAATGTGAGTGATGCATTCCATCTCATGAATGCATGAAATCTAATGGCAGTTGTGACCGGAGTAGCCACCGAAAGTAAAAAAGAGCTTACAGCTTAGAAAGTGAAAAGAGCTTAAAGCTTAGAAAGTGAAAATGAGCCTCGAGCTCAAAAGTGGTTAAGAGCCTAATGCTCACTATGTATAATGAGCTCTGTATCTCCCAAGCGGATAAGGGACAGTTAGTAATGAGCCCGTCATCCAATGGATACGGGACAGTTTAGGCACTCGGTCACAACAAATTAACAAATGGAAAGTGAGTCTCATGCACATTGCATATGTATAATATGAATGATTAAGTGCACATTTATGTGATTTATGTGTCATGTGACTGGGTGAGCCATCGACGATGGTCACTCATTGAGTTCACAAAATTCACCCAAATTTGGAATTATTTTTCAAGATCAGAAGAATACCTTGTTAGGCTAATGGTAGTATACGTACAACATACAAGTGAAGGATAGAGGTCGGGATCAGTTCATGTCTGCATTGCGTTTCTTCATTTTGTATTGAATTGTTTATTCCACAACTTTTTGTATAAATTTGTATTTCGAAATGAATAAAATGTTTTGTATTTGTGAAAGGGCCCAAATGGCTATTGAAATTTCTGATGACTGTATTATGTGATTGAAAATGTTTATGAATGAAAGTGGGCCCTATATGATGATTGATTTTCGCATAATATGTTTATGGTTTTAGAAGCAAAAGAAAATTTTATACCTATTTCTGAGTGATTGAGTGCTCTAGCATGCCATCCTCATGGGGTATGAGCTCGGACATCACCCATTGATGTTGAGTTCGGGTCTTATGGGAGTGGGGTGTTACAAAAGCAACCTTTTCGTAAAAAAATTACAAAGGGAAGGTTGTGTACATTGATGACCCTCATATAGTGGCGAGCCTTGTGTACTAGGATACATTGATTTATATGGACAACGTTGTTTTTGTGAAACTCTTATAATATTTTCTCATATTATGTGCACATTATTGATTTTTAGAAAATTGATTATTATAGACCTGGAATAAACATAAGGTTTATTCATTAAGTAATGTTATCACATTTAGGTTGATACAAAATATAGTATACTATAATGCATGGAAGATAATACTCAACTACTAGAGGATATATTGCTATGATTTATATATTATATTTGGATCGGACTAGGATTTAATACCAAGTTAAACATATGAACCAAGTAGGCGAATGAGAGAAAATTTCATATTATGATATTAAATGGTCCAACGTTATGTAGTTAATGGGTATGAATGTCCTGTTTTTATCATAACTGATAATGTGCTTGATGGAGCATATTGATATATGTTTCTCCACTCAGACTTTTGGGGTCTTTAAACTTCTTTTCTCTTATGAAAATATAAACCATCGTATTAGGAATTGAGAGTTTAGAAGAATTCCAATAACGTAAACTCTCTAAGAAAAACATCATTGGTTGGAGATATTTTGTTTTCTTTCGCATTTAGTTTATATATGTTATTCTAATGTATATTAATGTTGAATATATATGTTAGAATTGGCTTACACATAGTTCTTGACAAAGAACCTTGTAAAGCTCACAATTTCCACTAAGATAGTGACTATTGGCGAGAATGATTTCTTAGTAAGTGATGTTAATGGTACACTCATTTTCAGGGTCAACAGTATGTTGGCAAGCATCCGTAATGTTCGTCATCTGTAAGTTCCCGCTGTAACACCCTCGTCACTTTGAAGTAGAAGGTTTGTGGCATACACTCATTTGTGACAATTTTCATTGATTAGAGACAACTTACAATAACTCGGTAAATTTGAGAAGAATCATATTGTATAATTAAGATATTCCAACATTTTGCTTTCTTGAGTTTTTGGTGTCTACCATTTTTTTGCAGGAATTTTATGTTTAAACCCATCCAATAGGTTTAACACAACTATGTAAATTTTAGTATTTGCTATTAATGGTCTCTTCATTTCTTTTAAAGAAATATTGGATCTACTTAGATTCTTGAATGTCTATATAAAAAAACTCATGTTCATTGTTTAATATTTATGGTATTTTTTCTTTTAAAACCACTTTTGCAAAATAAGCTTGCATTAACAACTTGAAAAGCAAAAAAAGTCAAACTTGGGACAATTATACAAGTATGCAAGAAGCCTATAATGAAATGCAGACTCCCATAGTTTGTCAATTGTCACCCACCTTAGTAAAGTAACCCAACCCACCTTAGTAAAGTAACCCACTAATGATTTGAGACATTAAATTGTCGTTTCTTCTCTTATCTATGCCTTACATTAACATTAAACAAGGGTTAAAAGAACTAAAAGAATCCACAATTCAACTTGCCTTAAGTACTAAATACATTGATGCCCTTTCGATGAGTCCATTTTTGATGTGGATGAGGATATAGATGATCTTTTACCTATTGAATTCAAAGAACAATGACTCAACAATTTGCTTCAGGCACTGATGGTTGCTACTTATGTTGATGGTATGCCTTTTTTGAAGAAGATCCCAACTTCAGTTTTATGGGGATACTTTGCTTTTATGGCTATTGAAAGATTGCAAGGAAATTAGTTCTGGAAAAGGATATTATTGCTTTTTACTGCTCTAAGTCTAACAAACAGTATGCTAGTTTATATGTCTCGCAGGGTTCTACAGTTGTTGGTGATGCAAATGTTACTACCCAATCTATGACTAATGGTGATATTACAAAATTATGGCATATGTGACTTGGACATATGATCCAAAATGGTATGGCTAAGCTTAGTAAATGATGACTACTTGACGGATAGTGTATTCGCAAATTGGAGTTTATTGAGCACTGTATTTTTGTGAAGAGAAGAGAGTTAGCTTTGGGAAAGGCATTCGTAGCATAAAAGGAACACTTGATTATATACATTCTGACCTCTGGGGACTAGCCAGGGTGACTTCTAAAGGAGGCACTAATTATATATTGACAACTTTTGATGATTTTTCCAGAAAAGTTTCACTATTCTTCTTAAAGAAAAAGAGTGATGTGTTTGCAACTTTCAAACAGTAGAAGACCATGATTGAAAACTAGACAAGCCGACAGGTTAAGCATCTACATACTAACCATGGTATAGAGTTTTTCTCTGATGAGTTTAATACCTTCTACAGTACAGAAGGAAATATGAGGCACTTAACAGTTCTAGGTACCCCACAACAGAGCAAATGAATGAGACTTTTATAGAGAAGGTATGGTGTATGCTCTCCAATTTTCGTTTACCTAAGTCATTTTAGGCTGAAGCAGCAGCTACTGCGTGCTTCCTTGTTAATCTCTCTCCTTCGACTACCATTGAGAAAAAGACTCCATAAGAGATATCATATAGTTATCCTGCTAATTATTATGGATTGAGAATTTTTGGTAGTCCTGCATATGTTCATATTGTCAACGGGAAGCTAACCTAGATCCAAGAAGTGTATCTTTCTTGGCTACATGTCAGGTGTGAAGGGATATAAGTTATGAGATCCTAAGAGCAGTAAAGTTATAGTCAGCAAAAATGTTGTCTTCTAAAGTTTCAGGTGATAAAGATAAATAGAGATCAAAAGTGCAGGTGGAGTTTGATATAGGGATAGAGAATAGAGTAGAAACTGCATCCCAGTCTAGTCCAAAGATAAAAGATGATGTCGAGACATCCACTCAGTCACCGCAGCATTGTATAGCTAAAGGCAGACCTAGAAAAGAAGCTAAACCTCCACAGAGATATGCTGAGGCTGATCTGGTTTCTTATGCTTTGAATGTGGCAGAGGGTATTGAGTCCACTAAATAACCTTCTACCTATTCAGAAGCAATTAGTTGTGACGACTCTAGCAAATGGATGATGGTTATGCATGAAGAGATGGAATCCCTTAATAAGAATGGTATTTGTGATTTAGTGAGATTACCCAGAGGTAAGAAAGCTATTTGTTGCAAATGGGTATCCAAGAGACAGGAAGGTATACCAGGAGTGAAGAAGTGAGGTATAAGGCTAAGCTAGTTGCTAAGGGTTATAGTTAAATTTCGGGTGTAGACTTTATAGATGTGTTTTCTCCATTTGTAAAACATAGCTCAATTTGAGCTTTACTATTTTTTGTGGCTATGTATGATTTTGAGCTTGAGCAGTTGGATGTCAAGACAATATTCTTACATTTAGAACTTAAGGAGAACGTCTACATACAAAAACCAAAGGGTTTTGTAGCTATAGGGAAGGAGGACCGTATGTGTATACTAAAAAAATCACTATATGGTTTGAAACATTCACCTAGACAATGGTATGAGAGGTTTGACTCATTTATGATTTGTTAAGATTTTAGAAGATGCAGTTATGGTAGACGTGTCTATTATAAAAAGGTCATTGATGGGGCATTTATTTATTTACTATTATACATTGATGATATGTTGATAGCAGCTAAAGATAAATCAGAAATAGTAAAGGTGAAAGGTCAACTTAGTAGAGAGTTTGAGATGAAAGATTTGGGTGAAGCAAAGAAGGTACTTGGCATAGAGATTTTAAGAGACAGAAAAGCAAGTAAATTGTATTTAACCCAAAAGGGTTATATTGAGAAAGTTTTGCACATATTCAATATGCAAAATGCAAAACCTTTTATGACTCCATTAGTGATACATTTTAGAATTTCAGCTGCTTTATCTCCTAAATCAAATGAAGATATTGATTATATGTCCTAAGTCCCATATTCTAGTGTAGTTGGATCTCTCATGTATGCTATGGTGAGCAAACGTCCAAATTTATTGTATGTTGTTAGTGCAGTTACTAGATATATGGCAAATCCACGTAAAAAGCTTTGGAAAGCAGTTCAATTGATTTTGAGATACTTGCATGGCTTTATTGATGTTTGTTTGGAATTTGGGAGAATTAGAGATGGGATTATTAGGTATGTTGATTCTGATTTTGTAGGTGATCTTGATAAGAGAAGATTGCTTACAGGATATGTGTTTACTATTAGTGGTTGTGCTATCAGTTGGAAAGCTTGTTTCCAAATTATTGTGGCCTTGTCTACCACTAAGGACAAGTATATGGTGGTTACAAAGGTCTTTAAAGAAGCTAATTGGTTGAGAGGTTTGTTTGTTGAACTTTGTCAAGATATGCAAGTTACCACGATTTTTTGTGATAGTTAAAATGTTATCTTCCTCACTAAGGATCAAATGTTTCATAAGAGAATGATGTATATTGATACCTATTATCATTTTGTTCATAAGGTCATTGCTCGTGGTGATATTGTTGTGAAGAAGGTTAGTACCCATGATAATCCAGCAGTTATGATGACTAAAGCACTTCCTATAACCAAGTTAAGCACTGGTTAGACATGATTGGTATTACTTATTGAGATTAGCCCCTTAAGGACTTTGGTGGAAGAGGTGGATATTTTTTTGTTTTGAAGGTTAAAGACTTCTTACGATAGAATTCATGTCAAGGTGGAGATTGATAAATTTTGTGACCCAAATTTCATTTTAGTCTGGCTTGAAAAGTTTGTAATGAGACAATTGTCGAAAAGTTAAATTATAGTCCACGTAAGGCCTATTTAAAATTAGGGTTTACTTTATATATCTTGTTTATGCTAGGGTGAGTAAGTAATATTTTAGTGAGCCACCCTAAGCTCTCTGCCATTGTATTCATCCTTTTCATAGTGAAGCTCTCCTCCTCGCCTATGGTTTTCCTCCACGATTTGGGGTTTCCATGTAAAATCTGAGTGTTGTTCTTTTGTTTCTTTTATTTTCTATCATGTTTTGTCTTTTCAAACTGGTATAAGAGCTTTTGGTTTTTTCTAAATCTATTAATAAAGCATAGAGATGTCATCACACAGTATTAAGATCGATAAATTTACTGGGAAGAACATCTTTAGTCTTTGGCACATTAAGATGCGTGCTTTATTAAAGCAATGGTCAATCTGGATACCACTTTCAGGAAAGAAGCCAAAATCAATAGACGAGTCTGATTTTGTTGAATAAGAAGAGAAGGCACACTCAACCATTTTCCTAAGTCTGACGAATGAGATAATTTATGAAGTGACAAATGAAGATACTACAGTAGGTTTATAGACTAAGTTGGAAAGCCTATATATGACGAAATCCTTAAATAACAAGCTGTTATTGAAGCAACTTTTATTTGGTCTTTGTATGAAGGAAGGTATTCCACTGAAAGAACATTTTAGAAGAATTAAACTCTATTTTAATGGATCTTCAAAATGTAGATGTTAAATTAGGCGGCGAAGATGCTGCCCTAATTTTGTTAGTCTTTTTGCCTCTGTCATATGAAAAATTTGTGAATTGTTTTGTTGTCGGAAAAGATACTATCACTTCAAAAGAAGTCAGGTCCAATCTTCAAACTTGAGAGCTTAGGCATAAGGCATCTGGAAATACTAGAGAAAATTCTGCAGTTGGATTGGTGGCTATAAATTATGAAAAATCACGAGGAAATCCTAAAAAGGGAAAAGGAAAGTGTAAAAGCAAAGGAAGTTCTAAGTCTAAATCTCAAGATTCGATTGTAAATCCATGAGACATCTATAATTACTTCAAATAACCAGGTCATTGGAAGAATGAATGTCCAAATAAGAATAAAGCAAAAACTCAACATATTGCTATTGCTCAAGACGATTTTATGTCATAAGAAAATATGGTTCTTTCAGTAACTAATTGACCAAATTCAAAGAATAATTGGATTTTGGATTCAGGGTGCTCTTATCATATATGCCCATATTGAGATTGGTTCACAACCTATGAGGAAAAGAATGGTGGAAGCATCTTAATGAGAAACCACACATCTTACAAGGTAATAGGGATTGGTTCAATCAAGATCAGATTGCATAACGGTATGATTAGAAATTTAGATGATGTAAGACATGTATCAAAATTGAAAAAGAACTTGATTTCTTTAGGAGTTTTGGACTCAAAAGGTTTCAAGTATAGTTATGAAGGTGGAGTACTTCGAATTACCAAAAGTGCATTGGTAGTAATGAAGGTAGTCAAATATGTTACCTTGTATATTTTATAGGGAACATCAGTGATAGGTTCAGCTACAACAACTTCTCCTTCAGAGTAGTCAAAATTAGATCAGACTAAGTTGTGACATATGCAATTGAAGCATATGAGTGAAAAGGGAATGACTATTCTATGAAAACGGGGCCTACTTGGGGGACAGATGATATCTATTTTTAGGTTCTGTGAGTGCTGTGTTTTCGGGAAACAATGCTGAGTCCTTTTAAGAAGGTTGTGCATAGGACAAAGGCAACGTTAGATTACATTTATGCTAATTGTTGGGGTCCTTCTGGTGTTTCATCTTTTAGGTGGAGCGAGATGTTTTTTATCCGTGATTAATGAATATTCCAAGATCACATGGGTATTCATATTGAAGCATGAAAATGAGGTTGTCAAAACTTCCAAGCAATGGAAAATTCTGGTAGAAAATTAGATAGATAAGAAGATAAAACATCTTCACACAGATAATGACTTAGAGTTTTGTTTAGGTGAATTTAATGAATTATGTAAGGATAAAGGCATTGCTAGACACCACACTGTTAGAGACACTCCACAACAAAATGGAATAGTAGAAAGGATGAAAAAATTATTAGAGAGAGCTCGATGCATACTCTTTATTGTTGGATTGACAAGAAATTTTGGGTTGAGGCTGTTAACACTACTTGTTACTTGGTGAACCATTCTTTAGCAACTGCTATAGACTGGAAAACCCCTGTAGAGGTATCATATGGAAAACCCATTGATTATTCTATTTTGAAAGTTTTTGGTTGTCTTGCTTACTACCATATTAGCGAAGGTAAACTAGAATCAAGATCAAAGAAGGGAATATTTACAGGTTATGGCGCTGGGGTCAAAGGTTATAAAATCCAGTCTAAATCTGAGTGCAGAGTTATTATGAGTAAAAATGTAATTATTGATGAAAAGTCTATGCTTCACCTGGTTGTTAAATCTATTGTTTCAAAAAAAGCAAATGGTTTTGATAAGTAGGTGGAGTTTGAAGTAACTCCAAGTAATAGTCATTTATAAGGTTCATCGCTTCCTAAACCGGTTAAAAAACATTCCTATATTGAATTAGATATAATTAAGGCTCCTCAAAAATATGAAGGCACGGTAGCTTATGCATTGCAAGTGGCATAAGAAATGGAGTCCCTATATCATATATTGTGAAGCAATTACAGTTTCAAAATCAACTCAATGGATTGCAACTATGGGTGAGGAGATGGAATCTCTTCACAAGAATCAGACTTGGGAGCTTGTTAAGCTACCCAAAGGAAGAAAAGTAATTGGCTATAAATGGGTCTTTAATAAAAAGGCAGGTATTGAAGGTATAAGATACAAAACACGTCTACTTTCTAAAGGGCATAATCAGAAAGAAGGAGTTGATTACAATGAAATTTTTTCTCCAATTGTTAAACACACTTCGATTCGAGTGCTACTTGCCTTAGTAGCATATCAGGACTTGGACTTAACGTAACTTAATGTGAAAAAAAACTTTCTTACATGGAGAGCTTGAAGAAGACATTTTTATGAGTCAATCAGAAGGGTTTGCCATTCAAGGAAAGGAAGATCATGTTTGTCAGCTTCAGAAATCTTTATATAGGCTGAAATAATCTCCAAGATAATGGTACAAGAGGTTTGATAATTTTATGACAAATCATGGCTATAAAAAAAGTCCATATAATTGTTGTGTGTATCACAACAAGCTCAGTGATGGATTATACATTTACTTGGTATTGTATGTAGAGGATATGCTCATTTTGGCTCATAACATGTCAGATATTTAGAAGCTAAAATAACTTCTTAATGCAAAATTTGACATAAAAGATCTCGGTCTAGCTTAAAAAATTTTAGGAATCGAGATTTGCAAGGATCGAAAGCAACATAAGCTCTTCTTGTCATAAAAGAGCTACATTTAGAAAATTTTATCCAAATTTGGGATGAGTACAGCAAAGCCTTTAAATACTCCTTCAGCAGCAAATATTCGTCTCTCTATTGATTTTGCACCACAATCAGAAGTAGAGTTGGAGTATATGGTTGAAGTACCATATGCTAGTGTAATGGCAAGTTTAATATATGTTATGGTAAGTACTAGGTCGATATTACACATAGGTTAGTGTTGTGAGTAGATATATGAGTCAACTTGGGAAAGAGCATTGCCAAACAGTGAAGCACATATTCCAATATCTAAGATGAACAGTTGATGTTGGTCTCATATATGGAGGTGATACATATTGTTTAGTTGTTGGTTATTCAGATTATGATTATACCGCATATTTTGGATAGTAGAAGATCTGTGACTGACTATGTGTTTGCATTGGTTCTGTCATCAATTGGAAGGTTACTTTATAGCCTTTAGTTTCCTTATTTAGTACAGAAGCAAAATATATAGATTTGACAGAAGAAGCTGAAGAAGGCATCTGGTTGAATGGCTTAGTCAATGATCTTGGGCTATATCAGGATCAAGCTATAATGTTTTGTGACAGTTTAAGTGCTATATGTTTAGCTAATAATCAAGTGCATTATGATCGAACCAAGCACATTGATGTTAGATATCACTTCATCATTTCAGAAAAGAGAATTAAGGTAAAGAAGGTTTGCACTGAACACAATCCAGTAGATATGTTCACCAAGCCAATTCCTAATAGCAAGTTCAGGCGTTGCTTAAATTTGCTGAATGTTAATAGTTTCAAATAATCCCAAAATAGGGTTGGCAACGGTAGAGTTGGAGAAGTAAATTTTGAATATAGGAGAAGATTCAACGTAAGGTGGTGATTTGTTAGATATGCCTTAAAACTTCAACTTATTATTCAGGGATATTTTCAATACTTTTAGTATTTTGTATTGTTGTAATATATAAACTACATTTGTTTTAGGGTTATGTGTGGATGAAAAACCCTAGTCGCACTCCTATTGTAATTCTTCCCTTTCTGATAGTGAATTTGTGATCTACCGTTGGCCATGGACGTAGCCCTAATCAATTGGGGTGAACCACATAAATCTGTTTGTTATGTGATTGATTGTTTTATTTCCCTTTCCTTTCTTTTTCTTGTTTGATTTTTTATAACAAGTGGTATTAGAGCTAATAGTTCGGCAAAGGAGGAGTATGGAGATGGTAGTCAGATCCTACAGTTGCCTCCCTATTAAAAAGAGCAAAGAAACTCTTGATGGGTCCAGAATAGTGGACTAGAAAGACTCTTGGTGACACCATATACTCGAGCTGTTAAGAAAAAGGAAGAAAAAGGCTTTTGTTGAAGGGGGAGCCCAAGCCCTTTGTGGAAGTTCACACTTGAGGTGGAGATTATTGGGATGTCAAGTGCAATTAGGAATTCCACATTAGAAAAAGATGGAACTAGTGAGAGCCAAAGTCCATAAACCTAATGCCTTAAGGTTTTAGGTTAGAGTGTGGTTTTAAGGCCCACAAGTATGTTCGCTCACTAGGCCCATGATGTAAATCTCCTAAGAAAGTGGGCTGCCTAGATCCAACAGATGGGATCAGAGTTGATGGTTCAGTAAAGGACGAGTATGGTTATAGTAGTCGGATCCCGTGGTTGTCATCCTTATGTGGAAGAGCAAGGAGACCCCTGTATAGGCCCAGGCCAGTGGAGTAGAAGGGCTTTTGATGATGCCATATATTCAAGTTGCTAAGAAAAAGGCGGCTTTTGCTCAAGGGGGAGTCCAAGCCTAATGTGGAAGTTCACAGTTAAGAGAGAGATTGTTGGGATTGCAGCTATGTGTGGAATCCTACATTGGAAAGAGATGGAGCTAGTAAAGGGCATATAAGTGGAAAGGACCCATAAACCTAATGCTTTAAGGTTTTGGGTTGGAGTGTGGTATTAAGGCCCACAAGTATGTTCCCTCACTAGGCTTACGATGTAAATCTCCCATAAACGCGGGCTCCCTAGATCCAACAAATTTATTAGTAGGCTACTCTCTTATTTTCTACTAATTATTCTCCATAAAAATATCACACTCTCTGTCATTTGAGGTCTGAAAATGAGCTCACCTCTATAGTGACTTTTTGTGATGTCATACAAACTGAATAAGCTCCCAGTTATTGTAAAATTTGAATTATGTACCATTTTATGGTCTTACACTAACGATAATGAAAGAACAACACCAACAATGCTAATGTTGGATACGAGTTTAGGGCTTTTGAAGACCTTGCTAAACTCTTTCACCTCATGAAGGTGTCAGGTGATTTGAGTTGCCAGCCCCTAATTTATGTCACTTTCTTTGAGCTATTAAACTCTTGGATGATCATATTTTCTTAAAGTATCAATACATGAACAAATAATCTCAACTGGTTTAAAAGTAACCTCTAAGGAGCTGTACATTTGGAAGAGGATCCATAGTGTAGTTCCTTTTAGTTCCACACACTCTATTTATTGTTATGTTCAGTCCTACATTTCAATGGTATAAGTATGATTCTATTAATGACCATTCTGAGCAACAGGGTGAATGTTTTACCTTATCAGGTTAGATTCTCATTTACTACCAAATCTTATTGCTTACAGAACTTAATGATTTGAAGATCATTTCTTTGCTTTTGTAATTTTTTTCACATTATTTCTCACTTACACAGAAGCTCATGATCTTATAATTGCTATGTTTCTTAAACTTGAAAGCAATTATTGCATTTCTAAATTCCATAGAATTGAATTTTATTTTCACTTTTTCATAAAGCAGACGATAAGTTGCTAGTACGTTGTGGAACTTATCATTTTATAATGGAAATCATGAGGCAATTTTAGCAGCTGGTGGGGTTGAGGCCTTAGCATGATAACTTTTTGTTGAATCCATATTTTTTTGGAATTCAACTCAATTCCATGCAGTAAGATGTGCTTCACAGGAAATTACTTTATGGAATGTGATTTTAGTGATTAAATGATGCCTTTCGTTGATCCTGTAGTGAAAAAGCCAGTAAAGTTTTTCTTCTGTCAATTGTCATCTTTTTTTTTAATATCTGAGCATGATATATTATAATTTGTTAACTGATCATTTTATTTATTATTTTGTCTATAAGAATTGTTCAAGTTGTCATTTATCTTTTGTATAGGAACAAATAATTATCCTTTAATGTTATATTCTTTCTGTTGGTATAATTTAATAATACTTATATATGCATCCAATGTTTGGGTTTATGAATTAATAATATTTTTCTACAATTAAATTTTATAATAATAAGCAAATAGTTAGCAATAAAAAACATGTCGGTACATTATGTACAAAACATGTTGTTTAATATCATAGATTAAAAATGTAACAAATAACATATTACGACATTATTAAAAAAGTAGCGGAAAACATTTGGTTACAAAACGTGGTAAATAATATTTGACTACGTTATCAAAAACGTAGCAAATAATATTTGGTTACATTATAAAAAACGCAGTTAATAACATTTGGTTACGTTATAAAAAATGTAGCTAATATTATATACGAAAATAAAATCATAGCCAAAGATTATTAGCTACGTTTTATTTTCATTGTCAATCATTTGATATAAAAATTTTTCCCGTCAACATTTAATTTTTAGCTACATGTTTATAATGTTTTAGCTACTAAAATTTTTTGTAGCTAACACTTTCTATTTATGATTTTTGAAAACATCTCCTATAGTTTTTAGCTATATGGAATTGGCGACATTTCGTTCGACAAAATAGAAACTTCACAAATAACTATAGGCGATGTTTTTGAAACATTTAGTTATGTTTTTATTTTGTAGCCAATACTTTACTTTGTTATAGTGCCTAGACAAATTCAAATGTTACAAATACTAACATAAGCTTAGGAAAAATAATGGATTTGTTGGTTACAAATAGATAGCATCATGGGTTTTGGTTCAGAGCATATTTTCCAAGGCATGGAACACCGATAATTTAGCTGATGCACATAAAGGTTATTTGTGGATTGTTAAATACCTAAAAAGAGAGTTGAGGGCCTTAGGGATGTGATTTGAACTCTGGATGGAATTGCATGCCTATACAATAAAGGTGACTAGAAAGCTCCAAAAATTGTAAATGAAAAGTGCTAACTTTTCATTTGCTTCAAAGATTGATTTCTTCTAAACATATAGTAATACGAGCTACCCAATCCCACAAAATTAAGTTGTCTAAATAGATATAGTAGGAGCCAGTTAAGCTAAACTAGTAGTAGGTTCATTAGAAATTTTTTTACCTAAAATAAGAAGAAATAATTGGGTAATAACTTCAAACTTATTCCCCAAAAGACTACTAGAAAGTAATTCAAGGTTAAATTAGTTATTTTATCAAGTCTTTAGTGTCCTTGCGTTGATTTTATTATTATGTGTAGTAAAATCAGTCAAATGATTATGCTAGAAAGAATCAAAGTAGTGATCTAGTCCACTAAGTGTTTATTGTTATATGTCAATGAGATGTTAGCAAAATTAGGAGTAATGGCCACTTGGCGTTAACAACCAAGTGAAATATCTTTATTTAAGCACCCGTTACTAAGTTATTTAGTGGAGATAATTCAATTCAATATAATGGCTTCCTCGATTCAAATTTTATGTTGATCTTTAAATGGGTTTGACGCAGCACTATCCTATCAAGTGTGATGTATTAGATGATTTTAGGGTATAATTAGTGGTTATTTCACTTATTTCATTTGCCATTTTAAAAATTCATTTCACTAGTGCTCTTTCAAACTCATCTCAAATTGTTTCTATCTTTATTAGTCTTAACTACTAGTTTTGGCTTACAAAGATGAGAACTCTATTTATGTATTATGATTTATAGGATCTTATTGAAAATGTATATAATGATTATGTAGATGCAGAAAGGTTGACTACAACTCAACTTACTAAATTGAAAGAGAAACAAAAGAAGTATGTTAAAGTTTTGATCTTGATCTAGCAAACACTAAATGATGCCATTTTTCCATGGGTAATGGCTACTACAATATCAAAGAAAGCTTGAGACCTACTCAAAGAAGAATATCAAAGAACTAGTAAAATACTGAATACAAAGTTAGAGATCATGCATCAAGAATTTGAGAATATAATGATGAAACCATTTGAGTCCATTCACGAGTTTACTCAGTAGTGAACCAAATTAGATCCTTCGAGGAAGAACTGACATTAGTCAGTAGTGAACTAAATTAGATCCTTCGAGGAAGAACTGACAGACCTGACAACTGTTGAGAGGATTTTATAAGGCCTTCTTTCTAAATTTGATCATGTTATTCCTGTTATAGAAGAATCCAATGATTTATCTAACTATTCTCTTTGCAAGTGATAGTTAAGTCAATGAGCCTAGTTTGACTATTTTTTGGGTTAAGCTTAAGCTAAAATTTTGAATTTTGGGCCCCGAGCAATTTAAAGCCCAAAATTTATAAGAAAATAATAACATTTTGAGTAAAATGACATTATTTTCTATTTTAAAAAATAAAAATGGGTCAATGTAGCGCCCCACTCTCATAGGGCATATCTCTAACCATACTGACGGTATTCGAGAACATACTCTACGAGGATGGCATGCTAGAACAGTCAACAATCGATCTCATTACAAAATTTTCGAAACAATACATGCATATGCGAAAAATCAATAATCAATTTCAGCCCATTTTATACATAAACAATTTCAATCACAAGAGTTACAATCATTATACAACTTATTAGAATTTCACTAGTCACTTGTGCCCATT
>JANSVA010000007.1:31783917-31798379 GCA_025504915.1 Erythroxylum reticulatum | reverse complement strand
TATATTTTAATTAATTAATAATAATAATATTTTAATTAATTATATTGTAATTAAATATATTTTAGTTAATTAATTAATTACAATATTTTAATTAATGAATAATTACATTTTTAATTATTTATATTTTAATTAATAATAATAATATTTTAATTAATTATATTATAATTAATTGATTATAATATTTAAATTAATTATATTTTAATTAATTAGTTAGT
Source organism: Erythroxylum reticulatum (assembly GCA_025504915.1). Lineage (NCBI taxonomy): Eukaryota > Viridiplantae > Streptophyta > Magnoliopsida > Malpighiales > Erythroxylaceae > Erythroxylum > Erythroxylum reticulatum. The sequence continues at coordinate 31,798,164 of JANSVA010000007.1, read as the reverse complement.
TAATTATAATAATTTAATTAATGAATTAATTAATTACAATATTTTAATTGATAAATGGATTATATTTTAGTTGATTATATTGTAATTAATTAGTTAATTATATTATTTTTGATTAATTATATTTTAATTAATTACAATATTTTAATGAATGAATGAATTATATTTTGATTAATTATATTGTAACTAGTTAATTATAATGTAATTAATTAACTAATAATATTGTTTTAATTAATTATAATGTAATTAATTGATATTTAAAATATTTTTAAAAAAGAGTCACTACTAAAGAATGAGTTATTTCTGTACTAAATAGAGAATACGGAGGATTCTCAAAATTAAGATATTAAACTATTCTCTCTATAATAAAAATCACCAATCAACCACTCACTTTTTGTTTCTTATCCATTAATCCCTTTTCAAACCAATCAATTAAGCACCTCCTGCTCATTATTTTAACAAAATTTATGATTGATATATTTAATATCATCTAAATTATTTTTAAGAAATTAGTACATAACTCGTCGTGTACGATCACCTATAATCTATGAATGCATTAAAATAATTAAAAATTAAAATTATTACCTTATTTTTGCATATTATTAATTTTTTATTGATTTATAAAATAATTTAAATAATATAAATCATACCATTAAAAAATCAAATGACAATGATTAGATTTTTGTGTGGTATTTCACATTGCCGTATGTTTGATCTCTTTAGTAAAAGCCAATTATGGAAAGTTAAACGGAATTCAATACCCCTGCCTTTCATGACCTCTACTTTAGTTTCTGAAAGTATAAAACAAACTCCTACTTTGTGTCCTTTAAAATACATCAACCAGAGAAGCTTAAGAATAAGGTAATCAGTTGTTGATGAAAATTCAATACACATCCATAGCAGAATTATACATGTTGATGTGTGTTTATTCAAGATAAAAAGAAGGCAAAAGGAGAAAATTTCATAAGCTCTGGCACCAAGTAGTACTGCAGGCACAAACTTTGCTCCTAAGAGAAGCTATTTACACCTTGGGAGGAGGAAGCAGCCACTTGGAACCCTCAATAAAGCCAAGACTAATGAATATTTTCACTTCTTCGTCGCTAAGCTGTTTTGTGAAGGGAGCTCTGGTGGGAGCTCCGCCTCCTGCTCCCGAAGACTTATACTCTGCAAAATACACCTTCCTGCAATATGCGATAGAGTTTATGATCATCTTTATTAGATAGTTTAATGTTTATGAGCTTTTTTTAAGCTGAAAAGGAAATAGACACATACGCTTCTCTATCAGGGTGGTTGTTACTTGACCATCCTGCAGGATCTACGACTTCTGACATAGTAGTGTAAGCAAACACCACTTTTGGCATCTCTGTCCATGCTCTGCCCAACATTGCACCAGTGCCTTTTCCGGTTACTTTGCAGTGTACAAATGAAAATCCAGTGTCTTCAGCTTGACTGCTTCTTGCATGTGCTGCTATTACCGTCATTCCTTCATCTGCTTTCGCGTATAACTCGGTGTTCTGCATTATTTTTAGTAAAACTCTATTCAGTTTCTAACCATGGAACCAATTTATTTCATGTGTAGAGAAAGGCTTAGAAAATTTTACCAAATAGATAGACTTCCCACTTCCAAAAATGAAATCAACAGTGCCTTCGATGTAACAGTCCTTGAAGAAATGTCTGCCTCTATCATCACACAATGTGTCCTGAAATCCCAGGAACCTGACGTTATAAAAGGTCGCCATGTCACCTCCAATTCTCATGGCAAGTGCCTGAGCTCCTTTGCTTACTCCATCTGGTTTTGGTGCAGTATTCTAAAACCCAAATAACAAAAACGTAAGATGACCACAAGAACAAAATGATTCAAACCCAAACATATATAATATAAGCTTGATGAATACCTCGATAATGAGATTGGCGGCTGTGAAGAACGGAGAATCAACTTGCAGGGTGGCACTGTAAACGGTTCCGTATTTAGCCGCTGTACCATCAAACGACAAGGTTGGAACGTTACCAGGAGCTCCATAAAACGTGATGAAAGGTTTATTCCTTTCAACTGTGATCTTCTCTTTGTAAATACCAGGACCAATGTCTATGATCACACGTTGTTTGTTATCTGCCGGAACACTATTAACTGCCTCAGTCACGGTCTTGAATTCTCCACTTCCGTCTTGCCTCACCTTTACCATTTTAGGAGTATTCTCGGCAGCTAAAAGGGTATCGTTAAGTCCCTGACGAGCTGGTAATGGCTTAATGTTTTCATTAAACCAGGCTTCTAGTTGGGCTGGATCGGCCGGTATCGGCGTGGCATCGTCGGAGCTAACGGTGGTCACCGAAATAAGAATGGCGATTAGAGTAACGCCAAGCAATGCGACTTTTGTAGCCATATTGTGCGTGACCTGTAATGTAAGACTGCTGTTTCCTACGTTGGATGAGCTTTGCTCGGAAGCTTGAAATATATATAGATGCTGTGCAAATGCTTAAATTAGGTTGACGTGGAGATTTCCTCGTACCGTCTTTCGTTTTACATGTGGTCACAGGCGGAGCCAGGAGGGCCCCACGCCGAATTTTTATAGTATTATATTATTAGAAAAGTTTTTAAATAGAAATATATATTTTCTCTGTTCTTTACTACCCTCTGATCCACTTTTTTTTTTTTGCAAAAGTATGTTAGCACTCATTGCAAAAACGTAGGGAAAACATAGAATTGTTGAACATGAAATATGAACTTAACAGGAATGAACATAAAATGAGATTATTCTAAATCTGGATTTAATTAACATTCTAAGTACATATATGGATTGCAATAAGAAAAAGCAACCAAACATAGTGAAAAAAGAGTAACAAGAAGTATTCAATTACTTGAGATGGTTATATATGAATTTCATTATTCTTATTAATGACTTCTTATAATATGGTTATATCTTTTTACTTAAAAAAATTATGTAGTAAAAGCCCTTGAGGTATATATAAATCAAGTTGAAAGACAATTAAACAAAAAGGTAAAAAAGCAAAAGATTAATTAAAAAAGGTAGATACTATGAACAATATAATTAGAACGGATAATACCTAGGTCTTTTTATGAAGTTTCGTGAAAGATAAGACATATATGAATAATATACTATGTTAAACACACCTTAACAAAGCGACGTGAGAGAAAGGCTTAATAAGATATTAATAGATATGATTAATAGTATGATTAGTAATTCTTCATTATTTAAATATTTGTAGATGTATGACATTAAAACTACTATGTAATTATTGAACAGGTTCTAAGGTAAGGCATTTTCAAAAACTCCTTTTTGAACTATGAACTAGAAGAAGACTTAGTTTAAGATATTTTTCTTTTAAGGTCACCTAGTGGAGGCAAAAATCTATAATCTACATGAAATAAAATTAAATTATTAAACGATTAGAGATCATTTGATAGGTTACCTAGAGAAATCTAAAGGATTTAGGGTTTATTGTCCAAATCATATTACCAAAATTGTAGAAACTAGAAATTCTATATTCACTAATAATGATGAAATTAGTAGGAGTAATAAATAACAAAATATGGATATTGAAAAAGTAAGGATAAATGTTCCTTTATCTATAAAGGTTTCTTCATCCTTAGTTATTCCAAATATTGTTCCAATAACTAATGAACGTATAGATAATAGTTAACAACATTTGAACAAAGAAACACATCTTGCTCTAATTGTTGTTCCAATAATTAATAAAAATTTAGATAATAGTGAATAATATTTGAATGAAGAAATATACTTGCTAGGACTAAATGATAACCACAGATTGTATGCGAACCACAAGAAATGTTATCTTTGAGAACATTAAAAGGAGAAGAAAGTCTGTCATTTTAAATGATTATGTAGTTTATCTACAAGATTTAGATGTTGATATTGGAATAATATGAAAAAATAGATTGCTAATATGAAAGATGAATTAAAATTCATATAAAACAATAAAGTTTGAGATCTCATTGGATTGTTATAAGTATTAAGTGTTTGGGAGTAAAATGATTTTTAAAATCAAATGTGACTCCAATAACAATATTAAGCAATATAAATCTAATCTTGTTGCAAAGGTTGTACTCATAAAAGAGGTATTCATTATAGGGAGATATTTTCTCCCATCTTAGAGAAAGAATCATTAAAGATTATAATGGAATTAGTGGGTCAATATGATTTAGACTTACACTAAATAAATGTGAAAATGTGCTTTCTCAATGGGAATCTTGAAAGGGAAGTATTTATATATCGAAATGAAGGTTTGTCATCAAAAGGTCAAATGGAATGTAAACTCAAGAAGTTGATATATGGACTTAAATAAGATTCTTGACAATGGCTACTTAATTTCAATATACTATAACATCTTTCAATTAAAAAAACTTTACTAATTAGTGTATATGTCAAAATATCAATGTGAGTAAGTTTGCTTTCTTTTTTTTTATATGAAAGGTAAATATATTGAATCAAAATTATGTACACGGTCCTTGGAGCATACCACGACCAAAGTTTACAATCATGATATCAATAACAATTATACATACAAAATATCAAAAGGTAATTAGTTCCGTTGGGTACAATCTATACAAAATCTTATACATCACAATTTTTATCTTGGAACTTACATTAAAGCTCGTAATAGAAGCTAAATCTAGCTGAATAGCATTCTTGGTCTTCCATACTGTATGTATGGTACATATAAATGCTAGTCGTGTGGCTTTGCTTCTCAGACATGCTCCAGTGTGTTCGTTCCAAATCTACTTGATGGCTCTAGATAATGTAGTCATGGCTCGTGTCAATCCCAGTCATCCCTAAATCGCATTCCAAAACTTCACCTGTAAAAGGACTCTTTCTAATTCAATATTACACAATCTGCATGTTCGATCTATCTCCAAGAATAGTAAGTTATCTTTTGTTGGCAGTCTATTTCGAAGACTAAGCCATGCAATGAAGGAGTATTTTAGCGGAACGTATTGTTTCCAGATCAATGACATCCATGGTTGTCTAATGTACTTGACTCGCATCAACTCATAGACTTTCTGTGAAGATAAAACTCCATTGACATATAGTTTCTGCATCCCACATACCACCTCACTATGGCCCCAAAACTTATCCACCAAGGTGTGAGTCTCGGTTGTGAGGTTCCTAATCCCATATTGATACTCACATCAAGTAAATTTGATGAATCCATCTCACCCACATAGAGTTAGCTTCGGTATGTATATTCCACAATACTTTAGACAATAAAGCCGAATTCTATAATTTGCAATTCTTTTATCCCAATCCACACTCCTCTCTTGCTACACAAATATTATCCCAAGCCACCCTAAAATGTCTACCACCCTATAAAAAAAGTTTGCATATGGAGGTTATCCTCTCTAGAATAGTTGCTAGAATAGGAAACACCTGGAGCCAAAATGATAGTACTCCTTGAATAATTGAATTAATCAATTCAATCCTACCCGCATATGAGAGATTCTTACCATTCCATGCATTAATATAAGCCTTTACGGATTTAAGTAACACAGAGAATTGGGCCACTAATACCTTTATAAGTGTCAAAGGGACATCCAAATACCAAATTGGAAATTCACCCATAGGAAACTCTGCCATCTACAAAATGTCCTCCCTATCACATCCACACACCCCAATGCACAATTTACCCTCAACCCTGCCACCTCTTTCAATTCACTCAACATATCCACAAGTATGCAGATAGAGGTGAAGTCACCTCTAGAGAGTAGCATAAGATCATCCGCAAATGCAAAGTGAGTGATGCCTATTTGCTGATACTTCGGGTGGAAGTTAAAATGGGGATTGGCGGTTCTCACTTTTAGCATTCCACATAGTAGAAAAAGTGTGTGTGATATGGGATCCCACTATTTTAATCCTCTCCTACCCTTGAACATTTCATTTAGTGTGCCATTGACCGATATCAAGAATGATGTGGTTGCTACACATTCTATAATCCACCGTACAAACTTATTAAGGAATCCCAACACTTTCATCATATCTTCAATAAAATTTCATGAAATCGTGTCATAAGCTTTTGTAATATCAATTTTAATCATGCACCGTGGAGAGATGCATTTTCTAGTGTAACCTCGAACAAGTTCCTAGGCTAGAAAGATATTATCAAACATACTCCTACATGGCACAAATGCAACTTGAGCTGGGTCTAGAATTTTTTCCATAACCATAACCATACGCTCCATCAATATTTTTGTGATCACCTTATACACAACATTCAAGCAAGCTATCGGTCTAAAGTCAATTACTCTCGGTGCTGCCTTCGTCTTTGGGATGAGAGTGATAATGGTATGATTTAACTGTTTGAGCATTCGACTAGTGGCAAAGAATTCCTTCATGGCTGCAATTACATCTGGTCCAACCTTATCCCATTGTTTTTTTTAAGTAGACATATATCCATCTGACCCTTGGGCTTTGTCATTGCCTATATCAATCATAGCCCGCTTGATCTCATCATCTATAATCAGTGCAATCAATGTTTCATATGTTTCTACATCCAACACCACACCATTTCTTACCACATTTATGTCTATTCTTTTCCAAGGGGTTGAAGTACCAAGGATCCCTTTATAAAAGCTTACAACACAATTTGCCATTTCTTCCAATGATGTAGTTACAGCTTCATCCTCCTTGATGAGATGAGAAATAGTGTTATGCCTACCTCTCTTCCTAGCCACTGCATGAAAATATCTCGTACTTCTATCAACCTCTATAAGATGCTTGCATTTAGCCTTTTGTTGACAAAATTGTCTCTCTGCATCTTGCAAAAACCCCGCTTGCTTCCTCTTGATATTAACCTCGTGTTTTAGGTCTACATCATCGGGCCTATTTAGAGAGGCCTTTACATAATTTGAAAATTCTCTTATACCTTCTTAGCCTTGCTAGATATGTGACCATAGGCTTTAGAGTTTAGAGTTTTTAAGGGGTGCTTTAGAGCCTTCAACTTCATACACAAAATGTATTGTGCTTTCTACTCTTCTACTGTAATATCCCATGTTCGGGGCTAGACCTTAGAATAATGAATTGAGTGTACTGTAAGAAATTATAAGTACATTGCACGCTCATGCATCATTATATATTCACACATGTAAATATTTATTTTTGATACATTAAAATAATTGTACATGTATACATAGACATTTTCTAGGTATAATTGAGTTATAAATGCAATTAAAATATAAACTTTGGTTTTTATGTGTTGAAAATTTATTTGGAGAGTGTCATTATTATTTTAGAATTTTTGGTGAATTTTAAAAAATTTATGAAAATTTGGAGTATTTTTTGAATAGGAAAAATATTGAAATAATGGACCAATCACATTGTGACATGTGATAGCTCTAAATGTTTGACAATAGCACATATTTATGGATTACATATGTCAATGTGATATTAACCCACGTAGTTAGGTATTGAGCAAAAACATTTCTACACTCTTTCTCTCATTCTCTCATTGCTTTACCAAAAGTGCCCATCACCAGAACACTCTTCTTGATCATCCATCACCGAACATCAAGTTGTTCATTTTGTGTATTTGGTCCACTTATAACTATTGAAAAATTTGCTGAATCAAGTAAAGGTTTGCAAATGAATGCAAGCATGATATAGGTTGTATTTAGGATTGTTCTTAAGCATTAAAAAACACAACAGACAAGATAATAACATTCTAAGTTAACTTTCAAAAGAAAAAAATCCACCAGACATGTCGATCACACATTTGTCCGTAAAAGATTACCTTGATGTTATGATGATTGAGGAAGAAGTTGCATGAGTAACCACTAGACTCCGTGGATTGCTTTAAATTGTGTCCATTCTTATCCTTGTATTTTCAGGCATCCCACCTCTAAGATCTTCATAATCAAATGCATAAGAACTCGATAAGAGGTGCACTCAAAGAAGTTTAATCAAAAAGTAATACATTGGAAACACCAACCATGATCCATCGCCACCAGAATCTGAAGCAACATAAAGAAAAGCCAAAAAAACCCACCAGACATGACCTGAAGCTCCTCTGGAATGCAAAAGCTTATTGATGTTTCTGATGCATCAAAGTGAAAGAAGAAACTTTGGAGGAAGATATTTGCAGATTCAAGAACTACGTACATGTAACTTGGCAGTTGCACATAGTAGAAAAGACAGAGAACAAATACAGAACAAAATAAAAGGCCATTGAAGAACAGGAAGACAGAGCATACTCTGGAAGTTCATCAAGCCTCTCCCTCAAGAGTTGTAATTGAGCAACATAAAGTGATTGCACAGCAATTGCTTTTGCTCCAACACCTGCAAAGTTGATTCAAAAAATGAAGGAATATATCAATCTCATCCCAAAATTGTCGAGAACGGAAAGATTAAAGGTTAAATTGTCCATATCATAGACAAACATTTGGGACTGGTTTTGTCACATTCGAGATACACAAGTTGTGTAGGAAAGGGTTTAATCAGGAGACTGGAAGAGAAATTAAAAAATTTTCTTTACAAAAAGCTCATTCCAAATCAACATGTCGTTTTTCCTATTTTTGTAAAGGAACTCGGATTCTTCAACAATAAGAGGGTGATTATTAAGAAATAACAAAACAGAAAAAGAAATACCATCAAACGCAAGTTGCAAAACCTCTCCTAGGCATTGCTTATATTGAAAGCACGATCCCTCTTAGACCAAATCTCGCGTCTTTGAAGCTTTTTAACGGTGTTTACAAATCCATCTACATGAGGCCTTTTCTTGGCCAAGATGCTCCTTCCTGAGCAAGGCCTAAGGCTCTTTGATATCCTCCTTCCTTCAAGTGTCATTTACCAAAAGTTCAAAAACAAAAAATGAAAAATCAAACTTAGCCGCCAATTAACAAGCGTGTTGATTTCTCTCTCTCTCTCTCTCTCTTTTAGGTTGATTTTTTGCTCAGGATCACCAAGAGCATATGAAATAGGTAATGCTGGGATGTAAACCCTAACCCTAGTCTGAAGTGAGAGAAAAGGAACAGAGAAGAGATAAGAGATTAAAAGATTAAAAGGGAAACATATGCAACAAATAATGGAGAGGGTCTCTCGTATTACTAGGTTTAGGGCTCACTTTCTCTAATCTTTTAAACAGTGGAGAGGGTATTTTGAGACGTTTTATTCAAAAACATGTCGTGATTTTTATTTTGTGACGTTTTATTTACAAAATGTCACAAAAAGTGTTACAAATTTACAACGTTGCGAAAAATTCAAACTTTTTGTGACGTTTTTTAGACATCATGAAAAGTTTTCACAATATGCGACGTCTTATTAATAAAATGTCATAGATTGTCTTATTTTCTCATAGTGAGGAAGAAGTCAGAATCAATGAATGAGTCTATTTTTGCTAAATAAGAACAGAAGGTGCACTCAACCATTTTTCTATATCTGGCGGATGATATAATCTATAAATTGGAGAATGAAGATATTGCAGTAGGTCTATGATGAAGTTGGAAAGCCTATATATGACAAAATCCTTGACTAATAAGTTATTATTGAAGCAATGTTTGTTTGGTCTTCGTATGAAAGAGGTATGCCTCTGAAAGAACATTTGGAAGAATTAAACTTTATTTTAATGGATCTTCAAAATGTATATGTTAAAATAGAATATAAAGATGTTGCCCTAATTTTGTTAGTCTCTTTGCCTCCATCATATAAAAATTTTGTGAATTCTTTTATTATTGAAAAAGATACTATCACTTTAGAAGAAGTCAGGTCCTGTCTTCATACTTGAAAGCTTATCATAAGGCATCTGGAAATATTGGAGAAAGTTTTGCAGTTGGATTAGTGGCTATAAATTTTGAAAAATTGCAAGGACATCCTAAGAAGGGAAAAGGACAGTGGAAAGGCAAAGGAAGGTCTGAGTTTGTAAATCCACTAGACATCTGTAATTACTACAAAGAACCAGGTCATTGGAAGAATGAATGTCCAAAGAAGAAGAAAGCAAAAACTCAACATGCTACTGTTGCTCAAAATGATTCTGCATCAGAAGAAAATATGGTTCTTTCAATGACTAATTGATCAGATTCAGAGAATAATTAGGTTCTGGATTTAGGGTGCTCTTATCATATGTGCCCACATCGAGATTAGTTCACAACCTATGAGGAAAAGGATGATGCAAGCATCTTAATGGGAAACCACACATCGTGCAAGGTAATAGGCATTGGTTCAATCAAGATCATATTTCATTATGGTACAATTAGAACTTTAGGGGATGTTCGACATGTGCCAGATTTGAAAAAGAACTTGATTTCTTTGGGAGTTTTGGAATCAAAAGGTTTTAAGTATAGTTTTGAAGGTGGAGTACTTCAAATGACCAAAGGTGCATTAGTAGTGATGAAGGGAGTCAAATATAGTACCTTGTATATTTTGCAAGGAACACCAGTGATAGGTTCAGATGCAATAGCTTCTCCTTAAGAACAGTCATAATCATATTAGACTAAGTTGTGGCATATGTGACTGGGGCACAATAACGAAAAGTGAATGACTATTCTATATTACATTCATTCTGATTGTTGGGGTCCTTCTTGCGTTTCATCTTTAGATGGAGAGAGATATTTTTTATCCGTGATCGATGACTACTCCAGGATGACATGGGTATTCATGTTGAAGCATAAAAGTAAAGTTTTCAAAACTTTCAAGCAATGGAAGATTCTGGTAGAGAAGAAGATAAAGCGTCTTTGCATAGATAATGACTTAGAGTTTTGTTCAGGTGAATTTGATGGATTCTGTAAGGATAAAGACATTGCTAGACACAGAACGGTTAGAGACACTCCACGACAAAATGGAGTAGTAGAAAGGATTAAATAAACACTATTAGAGAGAGCTCAATGCATGCTCTTTAATGCTGAATTAATAAGAAATTTTTAAGTTGAGACTGTTATAACACTGCGTGTTAACCTGGTGAACCGTTCTCTAGCAACAGCTATACACAGCAAAACCCCTTTAGAGATATGGTCTAGAAAATCCGTTGATCATTCTATTTTGAAAGTTTTTGATTGTCCTGCTTACTATTATATCAGTGAAGGTAAACTAAAATCGAGGTCAAAAAAGGGAACATTTATGGGTTATAGTGTTAGGGTAAAAGGTTACAAAATTTAGTCTTCATCTGAGTGTAGAATTATTATGAGTAAAAATATAATTTTTGATAAAAATTCTATGCTTAACTCGGTTGTTGAGTCTATTGTTTCAGAAAAAACAGATGGTGTTGATAAGCAAGTGGAGTTTAAAGCAGCTCTAAGTAATAGTCATTCATAAGGTTCATCGTCTACTAAATCAATTAAAAAACATTCCTATGTTGAATCAGAAACAGAGCATAAACAAAAACAAGAACAATGATATAGCATTGCTACTGACCTTACCCTTAGGTAGATTAAGGCTCTTCAGAAATATGAAGACACGGTAGCTTATGTATTGCAAGTGGTAAAGAAGTGGAGCCCTAGAGCCCTCTACGTATCGCGAAGCAATTATAGTTTCAAAATTAGCTCAGTGGATTGCAACTATGGGTGAGATGGAATCCCTTCACAAGAACCAAACTTAGGAGCTTGTTAAGCTACCCAAGGGAAGAAAAGTAATTGGCTGTAAATGGGTCTTCAAGAAAAAGGCAAGAAGAACTCAATTACAATGATATTTTTTCTCTAATTGTGAAACACATTTCAATTTGAGTGCTACTTGCCTTAGATGCATATCAGGACTTGAAGTCAGAGTAAATTGATGTGAAATCAGCTTTCTTGCATGGAGAGCTTGAAGAGGAAAATTTTATGAGTCAGCTAGAGGGATTTTCCATTCAAGGAAAGAAAGATCATGTTTATTGGGTTCAGAAATCTCTATATGGGCTCAAGAGGTTTGATAATTTTATGACAAATCATGGCTACAACAAAAGTCCATATGATTGTTGCGTGTATCACAATAAGCTCAATGACGGTTCATACATTTACTTGGTTATGGTATATCGATGATATGCTCATTGCGACTCATAATATGTCAGATATTCGGAAGCTAAAACAATTTCTTGGTGCAGAATTTGATATGAAAGATCTCGGTGTAACTCAGAAAATTTTGGGGATGGAGATTTCTAGGGATTGAAAGAAATGGAAACTCTTCTTGTCACAAAAGAGTTACATTCAAAAAATTTTATCTAAATTTGGGATGAGTACAACAAAGCCTTTAAATACCCCTTTAGCGGCAAATATTCGTCTCTCCATAGATTTTGCATCACAATGAGAAGCTAAGTTGGCGTATATAGCTAGAGTACCATATGTTAGTACAGTGGGAAGTCTGATGTATGTTATGGTATATACTAGGCCCAATATTGCACATGTGGTTAGTATTGTGAGTAGATATATGAGTCAACCTAGGAAAGAGCATTAGCAAACAGTGAAACGCATATTTCGATATCTAGAGGATCAAATGATGTTAGTCTTATATATGGACGTGATACAAATTGTTTGGTTGCTAGTTATTTAAATTATGATTATGCTACAAATTTGGATAGTAGAAGATCTATGACTACTATGTGTTCACATTGCATGGTTCTGTCATTAGTTGGAAGGCTACTTTACAGCTTTCAGTTGTCTTACCTACTACAGAAGTAGAATATATGGCTTTGACAGTAGCAGGCAGCAGCTAAAGAAGGCATCCGATTGAAAGGCTTAGTCAATGATCTTAGGCTATATCAGGACCAAGCTATAGTGCTTTGTGACAGTTTAAGTGCTATATGTTTAGTTAAAGATCAAGTGCATTATAATCGGACCAAGCACATCGATGTTAGACATCACTTTATTTGTTCATAAAAGAGAATCAAGGTGAAGAAGGATGGCACTGAACATAATCTAGCAAATATGTTCACCAAACCAGTTCTTAACAGCAAGTTCAGGCATTGCTTGGATTTGCTAAATGTTAATAGTTTCAAATAATCCCAGGATGGGGCTGACAATGAAAAAGTTTGAGAAATAATTTTTGGATCCAGGAGAAGGTTCAATGCAAGGTGGAGATTTGTTAGATATGCCTTAAATCTTTGACATATTATTCAGGAGTATTTTGATACTTTCAATATTTTGTATTGAAGTGATATATAAACTTCATCTATTTTAGTTTAGGTGTGAATAAAAAACCCTAGCCGCACTCCTCTTATAATTCTTCCTTTTTTCTGAAAGTGAATTTGTTATCTGTCATTGCCTATAGAAGTAGCCCTAATCAATTGAGGTGAATCATGTAAATATGTATGCTATGCGATTGATTATTTTGTTTCCCTTTCTTTCTTTTCTTGTTTGATTTTTCATAACGGTAGTTATATTTCATTTTTTTACAATTCTAATCTTTTTTCAAATTTTGCTCTTTTTATTTAATTAAAATTTTAACTTAGATATAATATCGAGATTAGGGCTTTTTCAAAATTAGACACAATTAGAAGTGTTTCCATCAAAATTAATTATATTTTAAAATATAATTTATTAAATCCTTAAGAGATTTTTCAAAAATATTTTAATGTTACATTATACTAAAAAAATCATAAATACATGTTCGAAATGTATAAATTCAATTCTTCTTATATACCATGTTTCATATATAGAATGCAAGTTCTTTTATACATATTCTCTCCATTTTTCATTGACTATGAAAATTGAAGAATCTAATTAAATCCTTTTATTCTTTCCTTCTTTCCGATATGAACTATTAATTTGACCAGTTTACACAAGTATGGGTATATTCATTAAGATACAAGCAAAAGAAAAGGTTACACATGTTTATGTGTGTTCATTCAAGATACAAGGAAATAAAAACAATGTGAAAAGAGAATTCTTCTACGAACCAGTGCAGGCACAAACTCGATCACTGCACCTGAGATAAGCTTCTTACACCTTAGGAGGAGGAAGCACCCACTTGGAACCCTCAATGAAGCCAAGAGCAATGAATTTTTTCACTTCTTCGTCGCTAAGGTGTTTGGTGAACTTAGCTCTGGTGTTGGGAGCTCCGCCTCCTGCTCCTGAAGACTTGAATTCTGCAAAATACACCTTCCTGCAATATCCAATAGAGTGTATCATCATCTTGATTAGATAGTTCAATCCCAAGAGGGAATTTAAGTTTTTTTTTTAAGTTGAAAAGGAAATAGAAACATACCCTTCTCTTTCAGGATGATTGTTACTTGACCATCCTTTAGGATCTACGACTTCTGACATAGTAGTGTAAGCAAACACCACTTTTGGCATCTCTGTCCATGCTCTGCCCAACATTG
>JANSVA010000007.1:31739916-31751547 GCA_025504915.1 Erythroxylum reticulatum | reverse complement strand
CACTTATTTCATCTCATTTACATATAAGTAGCACTTCAATAGACAATCAATACAAAATTCAAAACAGAACAAACAATGAAATGAGACCATCTCGGTCTACTCACAGTACGCTCCAGTTTAGCATTTGCTTCCAAATGCTATAAATGTATAAATGAGAACGTTTATCTGGCACATCATAATTATGCAATACGCACTTTGCACACATATTAATAACTTTGCACAATTATAAGCATTTATTTATACGTACGTGTGTATTTTGGCTATGTACAATGCAGGTTCATGACAATTCCGGGTATCTTTCCTTTAATTTCATTACAAAATCATTACCATATCAAAACTCATCTAAGTATAATTTATACTTAGGTTTATGCCTCGCCAAAACCATTAAAATCTCCATTCCTTTCTCATCGACTCACTTCAAAACTTTTTCCAAGTCACACTTTCAGGTGTAATATTTACATTCAATCAGAAAGTGAGACTGATGTAATTTGGTCCTATCTTCTAGAAAATTGCTCTCCCATCTCTTAAGTTTCTAATGAAACCAAAATCATTCAATTTGGTTCAATACTCCGTATGTTATACTCCAATTAATTCGGACTATTCATAGACTAAAACAGTATCCTATACTCAACTTTAATTAAAAAATATGGAATTCTAAAGACAGAATTCAAATTCATACTCTTCATACAAATTGTATCCCTATGTCTCTAATTTAATCTAAATTAAGAATCATCTCATTTAGATCGCTACAAATCAAGTTATTGTCAAAACATCGAAGCATGGTTAGTGATAATACTCCAGTCATGATGTTCCAGAATTGTTCATCATTTTCATTCTAATTCAATCAATCAATCTCTTCCAAATGATTTCATATGGTTATAATTTTTGGTGAACATCAAGTTCAATGTCTTACGACTCCAAAGGTTTAATTCTCATGCTATTTAGAGATTGGACGAAGAAGATATAGCTAAAACATCGAAGGATGTTCGTTAGCCTCTCAGCATTCGAAACTCGCGATCGTCCATGTGCATGATTGTGATTTTCACCCTTAACCCGTCAAAGTCGTGATCGTGCATATGCATGATTGTGATTTTCATATAAAAACCGAAGAGTCACGATCATGCATTTGCACAATCTCAATTTTCCTATCAAAATTGCAAAGTTGCGATCGTGCATTTGCACGATCGCGACTTTCCCCTAGTCGCATTTCCCTTCTTCAAACTTCCATAACTTTTGATCTAGAAAGTCAATTTTTAAACGTTATATCAATAGAAAGCTAAAAGAAATATATAAAACTTTCATGAAGACAATTTTGTCAAAATCTTCCTAGATCAATACAGTTTAATCAAGGAAGTTTCAGATCAAACTTTTACCTCTCCTTTCTCTTTTCTTGGATTCATTTTCGGCCAACTTCTCTAACGTCTTCCTTCACTAAATCCAAAACTTAAATCTTCATATCTAGTCTTTCCACTCCATTTTTATTGAACTGATTCACCATAATTTCACAGTACCCTTAAATATCCAAGTTTACTCAAAATTCTTAAAATCATCAGATCATCCTCTTCATGTTCTACATTTCATCATTCTCTGAACATTTTTCTATCACTTTATTCTCTACATTTTTTAATTCTCTTCCTCTGACTATCATTTATACGATCTTTCTCACCTCAAACCATAATCTTACAACTATTTTTTGACTCAAAAACCGTTCTCTTGGTCTTCCCTAAAACATTCATATATTCACGTATATATATATATATATATTCATAGTGAAGAGAAACGTAGTATATCAGAATATCATCCTTTTTATACAATTTCTATTTTTTTCTTAACATTCACTTTAAACAATCTTATCATCTCTCATTATACTCATCATTCATAAACAAAATCCCAAAATCCAAGTTTTCATAAAAATCATCCAAAGAACTAGAAAAATTCATCTACGCGTAACTCCACTTTACTACACTGTTTCACTCTCATTTTTCTGCACCTTCAACTTCTACATCTTCATTTCTTTCTCAACCTCCATTTTAAATCATCCATTCTTCTTCTTAGACATCACCACATATTTATTTCTTAACTCAAAAATCCATTTTGTTCTCATCCTTAAAAATTACTCAAAAACTCACGTATATAGTGAAAACAGAGCCTTCACTTCTGTTTTCTTCAAATTGTTTCTACACCTCATTACGCATGTTTTCTAAGATCATTCAACTCCAAGGAAATCATTTCTACATTATTTGATTACAAATAACCATCAAATATTAAATAACATTATATCCAAAATTTTCATGTTATTATCACAGTGTTCATAAAGATGGCTATTATTTCCATGATCATGCAATGACAATTAATTCATCAAATTTATCTCATAAACTAATAAATCTAAAGGATTTTCACAATACTTGTTAAAACTCCAAAATCTTCAATTATTACGAAGCCCTAAACTTTATGCAATTCACGTACATCATCTTGAAGGTTGACAGGGGGTTTGTTTTTTTTCCCCCTTAGGGTAGAAGAAAGAAATAACAAAGTGGGAGTAACCATAGGTAGGAAAACAAGGTTTTTCTTTATTGAAGGTTCGGTGAATCAAAAATTTGAATAAGAAGAAGAAGCTTCATGAAGAAAGCCACCAAGAAGATATTTTAAGACAAGACAAAACAGTATCTTTGTCGTTTAGAGTTAAAAGAAACGTGGGCTTAGGATTTGGACACTTGTCCAATTCTTAAGACTTTATTTAATTTCTCTTTTAAGTAGTTCAATCATCTCTAACTTTACTCCAATTGTCTCCCAATTTCTCATATCATTTTCTCACAAATTCTAAGTCATCTCCGAAATTTTCAAAGTCGTTTTTAACAATTCTCCATATCGATTTTCAATATAATCAATTCACAATTCTCACATAATCACATTTATAATCCATTATACCTGACAATTGTCAATGAATGCATGTATAATCATTTTAATGTGTGCAAAAATTCAAATTCACGTGCGTGTATGCTAATAATATGCATGAGCATGAAATGCAATTTTCAAGTCTCTCATTGGTCTCACATGTAACATACTTTTGGGTTCTAACTCTTAATATGGGGATGAGATGTTACAATAAGGAAGACGCCGAATGAGGATGATGATCAACTAAGGCCTTATTTGGAACTACCTCACGTGGAGGAGCTGCATGTGGCACATGAAGATCATAATTTTATCACATAAGGAGGAATAAGGAGTTGAGCCAGCAACCCTAAACAACGGCGCTTCTTAGGAGGCAACCCAAGGGAAGTAAATTTCTTTTCCTTTACATTTTCGCATTACTTTTTTTATGCATGTGTGTTTTTGAATTTGTTTGTTTTACTTGTTTTTAAGTTTTCAATCAAAATGAGAGAAATAATAAAACAAATGAAACAAACATTTTCTTGTTTTCTATTACTTCTGGGATTATATAATCATGATTATAGTGTGTTTTAACAAGAGAATTTGATAGCAATTCTAGTATGTACTTTTGCTCTTGTGATTGGTTGATATGCATTATCTTTGGAAGAGTAGTGAATAATGGTAAACAAAACTAGTGAGATTTTGGGTTATATTTGACTGACACATCTATACCAGTCTCATTGCCTTTTGATAATGTGTGACCTTCATGACATGTACATTCTGATTTTGCATTGAATTTCTATTTGAGACCACATTTTTATCACATGCATTAACATGGTTATGATTAGGCATTCTTTGTTTTTCATAAACTACATTAGCCAAATAACCTATCCTATTAACATGATTTTTTTTCTTGATAAACCCCTTTGAGCTTTAGCCTTTCTTTTTGTATAAACCACATTTTATGCTTTTAAACTTAACCAAATACCTTACTCAAGTCATAAAGCTGGTGGAACATTTGTGATTGTTGAGTTTGTGGATGTACAAAATTCTAAGAGTGAGGGTGTACATATGTGAGGGTTGGTTATAATATTGGGATGTTATTTTATGTCTTATCATTGAAATTCCCCTGTTGATGTAGTTTATTTTAATTTTTATAAGGAAAAGAAAGAAAGAAAAGAAAAAGAAAAAAGAAAAAAAGAAAATGAAAAAGAAAGAAAGTAGAAAAAGAAAAAAAGAATGAAAAAAAGTGTTTAAAATAAATATATCAAGAAGGAATTCCATATGTGTTGAAAAGTTGTTTATGGTTTATGCATCTTCCTAGAGTCGTAATGAATTTATTATTTGAGTATGTTGAATATAAGGTATAGGTTGGCTTAGAAGGTTCACTCTTGTGATTTCAATATATTGTTGACATAAATTGTATTAGCGGTTCCTTTAGATTGGTATATGCTTCATGTGATTTGTGTGTGAAAGCTAAATGAGGTTGTGAAATATAAATGCTGCATTCGTCATAGCTGACGGTACTTAGTTTTTTTATGAGTGTTACTTTTGTTTCACTAGCTTTGTTGGCTTTCATACTACTTGACCCAAATATTTCTCACCTTACTTTTGTGCACATTACAACTATAAAAAGTCCTTTGATTTGTGATTTTGCATATGAACATTATTGGTGGAAAAATGAAATGATATGCAAAATTATAGATTGTTATGATCATGAATGGTGTTGAGTGTACTTATGGATATATTTTAGTTAAACACAATTTTTGAGTCTACCATTAGATTGCTTGAATTTTGAAGATGATAAATGTTGATTGATCATGAGTAAAAGCTTGGAATGTTTATTTCTTATTATGATTTTTGAAAGTCACTCATCTTTACTTGTGATTATATATTCTTGGAACATATGAGAAATGAGTAAATGCTTTAGGTCGATGAGCTTAAATTTGATGTTTTGCCTGAGGATGGTGGAAAATTGATAGGTGCTTAATTGATTATGAAATTGTCCCATAACATTTACCAATTATTGATATAAATTTTTTTAAGATATTCACTTTAACTCATATGTAATTTTAGGTATAATTTGGAAACAAAGGAATTAAAGCCAGTCGAAAGCATAACATAGGAGTTATTTTTTTAAAATTTATTTTAACTTCTTTTTATGGAGCAAGAAGAAGACAAGAAAAATCAAAATATAAAAAAAGGAGAATTAAAAGTAAAAGTGCTTACTGGAAAAATGAAGAAATAATAAGAGCACCAAAATGATAATGAATAGCCAAGGATGGAGCAGTCTCAAGCAAAAACGTAGACGTTTCATGCCAGCAGATGAGCAAAACAACAACTTTATAACGCAGAAATGCAGTGTTAAACGCAGCGTAAAGAGAGCTGTGGGCGTAAAGATTTTTAAAGCTACAGTAAAATGGAACCTAGCGAATTAATTCGTCCCATCACAGGCGTAGGAGGTCTGTATTTAACGCAGATAGACGAGGAGTTTCGTGCGTACAAAGAGGGCTGCGGGGGTGGTGAGAGGCAGTGAATAGTTAAGTGGACACCAAGTTTATTTGTCCAATCTAAGCAATAGTGAGGACAACATAACGTGGCGTGGAGACAGAGGTGAGACATGACCCAAAATGTAAATTGTCTCGTCGATGAATAGTGAAGAGTAAAAGATTGGGCAGTGAAGGATAGAAGAGAGGGTCTTCGGGTAGGAATATTGGACAGGATTGAAGCATTTTTTAGGAAAGACTCATGAAGGGCTAGATATTTTAACGCCGATTTGGAGGTAACATCGACGTCAACAACTCATATTAAGTATTTTTTAATTATTTTGTAGTTTCCTTCTCTTACTAGAAATTGATTGTGTTATTCTATATTAATTGATTTGAGTTTTGTGTATGGATAATTAGATTTTCGTTATTGATCAGTTATTTATGTATGAACCCATTAAGTATTATGAGATAATGATTTTGATGAGTTTATTGAATCGTTAGTTGCAAACCCATTGCTAGAATTTCGATATAATCCGTAATTATTATGTTAAAATTCATACGTAGTGACTAATGATTCGTAATCATTAGGGATAATATGACCTAAGTTAAATGATACATCATATGTGGTTGTTGTCTTGATTAATCGGTTTTCCTAATTCGCAATCAACTGCCTAATTAAATCTAGAGATTGTATCCTAGATTATTTCGTAGTTATGTTTAATTAACGATTGTATCTTGATTAAACAAAACCTAAGGGAAAACTCGAATTAATTGTTAACCCATGATTAGTTGCTAGGAGAGGTTAAAGAACAACAAATTAATAAAATATGTTTAATTAAGATATAGGCCGAGATTGAACCAAAGGACCAGGTCATTACCAAATTCCCCACTTTTATCATTTTTTACATGTTTCTTTAATCTGTTTTATTTATGGCAGTCTTGAGAAATTTATGGCAGTCTTGTCTAAAGCATTCTCTCTAAAGGATCTCAGCATGCCTTAATATTTCCTAGGGCTAGAACTTCTTCTATGCAAGTAAGGTCTCTTTCTTTCACAATATGGCTACATCAGAGACATTTTGGACAGGTTTTCTATGATTGGTGCCAAGCTTATTTCTACTCCAATGTATTTGTCAACAAAATTTGACTGTGATTCTCCTTCAACTAATAGCCAAACCTATCAAAGCATTATTGGCAGTTTACAGTCTTTTGCATTCACTAGCCAGACATCTCCTTCTCTATTAATCGCCTTGCTCAACACATGTAATCTCCTACAAATGATCACCTTCAGGCTCTCAAATGCATATTGAGATACTTAAAGTCTACCATCCAACATGACATTCTTCTCAAACCCACCTCTTCTCTCACACTCAATACCTTTTGTGATGCAGACTGGGCAGGAGACTCTACTGACTGTCAATCTACTAATGCTTATGTTGCCTACATTACATCTAATCCCATCTCATGGGATTCTCGGAAGCAACGTTTAGTGGCCAATTCCTCCACTGAAGCGAAATACCGCACCATTGCTTCCACCGCCACTAAAGTTCTTTGGCTCCAGCAATTCATTAAGGAGCTTGGCTTCACCATGCCTTCTCCTCATATTTATCAAATAACATTAGTGCTACCTATCTGTGCAGTAATCCTATCTTCCATTCTAGTATGAAGCATCTTTCCATTGACTACCATTTTATGCGTGAACTTGTCACTTCTGGTGCACTCCGAGTCTCCCACATTTCATCAAGCATGCAACTAGTGGATCTACTCACCAAACTGCTAAGTGGTCCTTGTCATCTCTCACTCACCACTAAGATTGGAGTTGTCCCACCTCTATATTGAGGCGGCATATTAAGGGGATATTCTGTGTATAACTCCACTATACCAATCCATGTACAATCTTCTCTGTATACTAACAACCTACACCAACACATATTTCTATTGTAACTTCTTTCTCAATATTATCATTCCTCTTTGTGTATATATATTAAATCTACTCACACAATAAAGTTGAGCTTTTTACCATCATTTACTATTCTTATAGCTAATACTATTTGTCTCTATAAATAACTATTGTAGTATTTATTGTTTGAGTTTAAAATATAGACAATTTCTACTTTTAACCAGCAAAGAACTTTAAAGATTAAAGCCCAAGAGTTTGATATTAATACAGCTGGCAATTTACCATGCTATAGGACATTTGGCTGTACAATCAGCATCATTTACAAATGATATGGCGATGAAATCAACACCTTCAGAAACTCTGAAATCAATGTCCTTTCAGTCTATGAGTAAGAATAAAATTGATTAGCCTAAAAATCCAAAGAACACGAGTGATAACTAGGGATCTCTTGAAGACCTACGGAAGTAAAGTGCTTCCATTTATCGAGTGCTCTCTAAGCAATGAATCAAAGAACAGAAGACAAAGTTCCACTTCACCAAGCTATTTACTGGCTTAAAACTTGAACTGTTAATAATATTGACACCTAACATATTAAGGCCAAGAATAATTTGTGTCATTGATGTTAAAGGATTTGCATGTTTTTTTTGATATTCTTATTTACAAAATGAAATTAATAGATAGTGAGAAAATGGTTGTTAAGAACAAGACTAATCATAATTCTCTTGGTTGACAGTATTGATAGACCATGATAGGAATGCTTCATATTTCTCCAAAAACTCAATTTCATTTGAGGTAAAAGCAGATCAGGGCCTATACATTTACAACGTAAATCACTCCCCATCCTTTCAACAAGTAAAAAAGTTAGCCATTCCACCATACATAAAACATGTTCATCACCCACCATCATGCCTGCAACATAGATCATTAAATTATCACTAAAATGTCAAAATAAGAATATTGATGAATTAGTGGGCAATAGAAACGTTACTTTCCAAAAACCCTTCATGGTTTACTCAAAATGGTAAATGGACAAGGGCCCTGCATCCTTTGAGTTGTAAATACCCAAACATGTCCTTCGTGATATACCAAAGAGGAAAAATATTTACCAAGAACCATATTTCTTCCATCTTTTATGATTTCGAAGATAATGGATCACCATAACCCAACTCTAGAAATCAATTCACAAAACCAAGTACAATGTCGCAGTTGTCAGCTCTTCTTGTTGCAGGTCTTTCCACTACAACAAAGGAGAGTATTGGCTATAAAAAAATGTAGCTAAATATTTTTAAAAACATTGTCTATAATTATTTGTGACATTTTTGTTTCGTCACACAAAGTGTTGCTAATTTCTTGTAGTTGAAATCTATAGGCGACGTTTTTAGAAATCGTAAACAAAAAGAATTAGATACAAAAAAATTTCGTAGCTAAAACGTTACAAATATGTTCATAGTTATATAGTATTAACTATGTAGCCAAATTAAATACTATTTGCTACATTTTTTATAACATGGGAAAATGTTATTTGCTACATTTTTAATAATGTTGCAATATGTTATTTCTTATATTTTTAATCCATGATATTAAACAATATGTTTTGTATATAATGTATCGTCATGTTTTTTTATTGTGAATTATTTACTTATTCTTATAAAATTAAATCATAGAAAAATATTACTAATTTAAAAATCGAATATTGAATATATAAAGTAAAATTATATAAATATCATTAAATTATACTAACAAAAAGAATATAATATTAAATGATGATCATTTATTTCTACACAAGATATAAATGACAACTTAACAATTCTTATAGACAAAATAATAAATAAAAAGATCAGTTTTTAAATTATCATATGTCATGTTCAAATTACAAAATGATAGAGCATAACCCAAACAACTACTTAGTATTGTCCATGTCCATAAACCTGTAATCATCCAAAAAGCTTAGTTAAAATCAACTAAAAATATTGTGAGAGTATTGGTATAACTAAGTATTTGATTTTGATTAAAGTAAATACCACGTAACTTTGCCATTCACAACTTAATCATTCAATAGTTGCATCTTCATTAATTTTGTAATTCAAGAAAAAGTATTAAATAAAATTCTAGTAGTTACAAGAAGTGATAAAAAAAGTATAGGAGATAGAATTAATCCTTCACTTTCCCCTTCATTTCTATCATAATCTGGGCTTAAGTAATTTTTTGAATCATATATTATATTTTGTTAATTTTGCTCGAGTTTCTTATCTCTTGATTACTTCATCTTGGATCTAGCAATGCAAACGCTTCATGATCATAAATAAGCAGCACACCTATAATGACATCCAGAGAGTCTTGAGCTTCTTGCCTACTACTGGCATACACTTGAGTTTGAGACTGCGGTTAGCTGCTCCACACCTCAATCCTGACAGAAGGACTCCTATAGTTCATTTTGCCTCTCCCACGGCCTCTCTATCCAGTCCTACTACTTCGACTCTGCTGGATTATTGCTTCACTTCCAGATATCCCACTCATACTAGACTGAGTTCTCATAGTAGCAGGACAATCTCTAATTTGGTGATCAAATGAGCCATATCTAAGGCAAGCTTTAGACAATCTCTAGCAGCCACCATCGTGCCTCTTCCCACAGTGCTCACAAGGGGGTAATTGACTCTAAGTTGTACTTCTTCCACTGCCAGATTGTACAAAACTACCCTTCTATTTAAATCCTAACTGTCTTGATCTAGCCGGTGGCCTGAAAGCTTAATTTTGGCACTTACTGAATCTTCTTCCAGAACCACTTTGAATCTTACTGGACCTCTTCAATCTATACCCTTTCCTAGACTCTATTTGTCCCTCTCTCATTAGCTGCTCAATTTTGATCGAAGCAGCTCTCAACTCAGCGAAACTACTCAGGTTGGAGATCGCTAGTCTTGTCCTGATCACCATGTTCAGCCCATCTTTGAATCCCCTACACTTATCTTCTTCGGTAGGAATCAAAGCAGTAACATATCCCATCAACTCATTGAACCTGATCTTATACTCTATCACTGACATCCTACCCTACTTCAGATCTAAGAACTCTTTCATCTTCTTATCCAAGTAGATTTTGAGCATATAGTTCTCCTTGAAGACCCTTGGGAAGTCTTCCCAATTCAGGTTGCAAGGCTTGGTAGTACTACTTGGGACAGTCTTCCACCACTGGTAAGCTGGGCCTTGTAGTAAGGACACTGCATATTCAAACTTCACGTCTGGCTCGTAGTCCATCTGATCGAAAACTCTCTCTACCCTTTCTAGCCATCCCTTGGCCTCCATTGGGTTTATACTTTTGTAAAAGTCCACACCCCCTACTTCCGTAGCCTATCATACGTCCTCTCCCTTCTTTTGGGAACTCTAGGAGGCATCTCCTCTGGTCGAGGTACCGAAGACTCTCTACTGGCTCCTATATATTCTAGGTTAGCTGATTGTCCCACTTGATTACCTATAGCGGATGACCTATAATAAACAATAACTTCAATCATCATCCGCATTTCTCACGATATTTCATGATTAAAATTCCTATATGTCCCTATGGATTTCAAGCCATACTCTGATACCAAATATAACACTGCCACTACCATAAACTACAAACTGCAACATCTTGAGGACATTCCAGTACATAACCTATGATATTGGTGGGTTACGTTCAATCAGAACATTCACCTAATATGGCGTCATCATTCTTTATTTTCTTATAAGACATCATAATGAAAAACACTATAATTTAAAACCTAAATTTCTTTCATTACATAAAACCAAATATTTACATTGACAATTTTCAATATCATCCGAATGTGATCATCATCATATCCTAATACAAAATACACTACATGAAAGAGGAAATACATAAAAAGATCTATCTAATCTTTCAATCTCAACTGACTAACCTTTGAGTCATTTCTTTTTTCCCCCTAAAAGTATAAGACTATACTTTTTGTAGCGTCTCTTAGTAGCTAAAGTCATCTCTCGATCTTGAAAAATCAACGTTGCAATTTTAGTGAGTTTTTCGAACTCAATGAGGTAACCATCATCGATGGTTCACTCAATTCATGTGACACCTCACACATATAACATATAATTCACATCTTTGCATTTTGCATAAATTATCATATATCACATTCTCATTTAAGGGTAAGATAATTTTGCATTTCAAACAATAAAACATACTTATTAAAATGTATATGAAATGATCATGTGACTCTTTTCCAATTATTACATTGATTTGACCGAGTGCCTAAACTATCCTATATCTATTATGGATACCGAGCTCATTTATACTATCCCTTATCCATTTGGAGGATACAGGGCTCGTTAAGCGTTGAGCCTGAGGCTCTGAATCACTTATGAGCTCGA
>JANSVA010000007.1:31706315-31718215 GCA_025504915.1 Erythroxylum reticulatum | reverse complement strand
GGCAGGGGGCTTTTCGTTCACAAGAAAAGGCAACATTTCTTATGGAAAGAAAGGTATGATAAGTAGTATTAGATCTTGGGGGCTTTTCGTTCACAAGAAAAGGCAACATTTCTTATGGAAAGAAAGGTATGATAAGTAGTATTAGATCTTTGTACGTATAATTTAGTGATCTGAAAGAATAACCTTAATGCTCTCCATATTTACACTTCGTATAAATCAACAGAATCGCTCAATGTATCAATTCAGGATTTTGTATATTTTTCATTTACAGGTATACGATTTGCAACAGAAATGAGATACCAATTGTGTTCATGAAACTACTGTGGAGATACTCTGGTCTGAACTATTCACCACAACCGGGTTCCCTGAAGAATCCAGATCAACAATGGCAGTGTCACCTGATTTAAACTCTCCGGCAAGGAAAGCTTCACTCAATGGATTTTCGATTATGTGAGTGACTGCTCTTCGAAGTGGCCGTGCACCGTAAATCCGGTCGTAACCTTGCTGACACACAAGGTCCTTCACTGAATCAGAAACCTCCAATCCAATTCCATGTGATAGTAGCCTTCCTTTTAGCTCTTGCAGCATCAGATTTAAAATCCTTAGCATCTGCAACATATGGATATGTAAAATGGTTACATGAAAGAAGCATATTTGAGTTTATTTACTCAAAAATTAAGCATTTGTTCGTATTAAGCTCCTGGTGTTTCAGGTATTCTACAGCCATGTCCAATCCTGGCTGCTTCTGAGTTAGGAAAAATACTTAAATCAGCCTTAAATGCTAACAGTTCAACAAAAGAAATGAAAAATCACAAACCTGAGCCTTCTCAAGGGGGCTGAATATCACTATTTCATCTATTCTGTTAAGCAACTCTGGACGGAAATACGCCTTTAGCTCTTCGGTTACCAATGCCTTCATTCCAGCATAAGATGTTGATGAATCATCAGCAGTCACGAAACCAATGGAGGTGCGACCACCTTTTGCGATGGCTGTAGAACCCACGTTTGATGTCATGACCATCAATGCGTTCTTAAACGATACTCTCCGTCCCTGCAAAATAAAGTCCTTTCCAAGTTTAGAAACAATAATCTTCTGCTCAGCAGCAGTTCTTTTTACCCTTTGCCTGGAGAAGAAACCCAGTTCGATCGATGTTGCCATTACCATGTTCAAACCACACATATCAGAGTTTTTACAAACCTGAGAATCTGTAAGATGGCCATCTTCAAAGATTTGGAGGAGGATATTGAATATATCTGGATGAGCCTTCTCTATTTCATCCAGTAAAATTAAAGTGAAAGGATGTTTTCTGATAGCCTCGGTTAGAGTGCCTCCCTCACCATAACCAACGTAGCCTGGGGGTGATCCTATTAATTTGCTCACACTGTACCGCTCCATATATTCACTCATGTCTAACCTCAGCATGGCTGACTCCTGCACCAAGAAAGAATCAGATTAAAACGGTAAAACAGTGTATAAGGATTAATCTATAGAATTTTCATTAATCAAAATCATCACTTTCAACGACTGTCACTGTTCAATTTAATATATACCAGTTACACAAACACCACGTTTATTTGGAGTTTAAATTGGAGCAGCAAACATAATTAGTTTTTATATTATGGCAATTGTCAGGGCCTCATCAAAACAGCAAGGATACATGGAAGAGAACTGTCCTTTCAGTTACATAGTAGGTTCTTACCGATCCAAAATAGCAAGCTGCCAAAGCTTTTGTTAGTTCAGTCTTGCCAACCCCAGTTGGTCCACAGAACAGCATTACAGCTGTGGGCCTCCCAGGATCTTGGAGGCCAACACGAGATCTCTTAACAGCTCGAGATATAGCAATAACAGCCTCATCTTGACCAATTACCCTTTTCCTCAGCTGCTCCTCAAGACTAACAAGAGACATTCTTTCGTCTGCAGTAAGCTGCTGAATGGGGATTCCTGACCAGAGTGAAGCAACTGCCGCTATATCATCAGGACCAACCACCGTGGGTCTGAAAAGAATCAAATTCACCAAGTTACTTGAAAATAGATATGTTCCCAAGTTAATTCAGCCCCCCTGCATTTATAAATCAAACATAATATGAGTCAACATACCCATCTGTACTAGGAGATGGAGGTAAGGGGGATTCTAAAATTATCTCGGCAGAATCATCTATGCTGGAAGCAGTAACATCATTTTGGGGCCTATTTGTCTGAACCTGCTTCCATAAAACACAGGAATGTTTCTTGTTATTAGCAGACAATAAGGAAATATGGAATTGTACCTGGGAACAACAATATTACCAATTCATGCATGGCCTGGACAGTTCTAATCTCTTGCCAATAATCATCTGGGGACTTCGAGAGTATACAAGTTTGTTGTTCTTTCTTCCTCCTATGGGCCTCAATATTAGCTCTACTTCCTGCCTCGTCAATTAGATCAATAGCTTTATCTGGAAGATACCTATCAGCAATATATCTTGCAGATAGATAGACAGCAGCACTAATTGCTTCTGGTGAGAATGTGCAGCGGTGATGGGCCTCATATTTCTGACAAAGGCCTAGCAATATCTTAACTGCATCCTCCTAATCATTGTTGCCGAATGTCCAATAAAAGATTAGAAAGTAGGCTGCCCAACCATGTAGGAAATAAGGTATCAGATTAACGTACAAATGTGTAACAAACCTGGCTTGGCTCATTAACCATCAAAGGTTGGAATCTTCTCGCCAAAGCTTTATCATTTTCAAATTGTTTCCTGTATTCATCCATGGTTGTGGATGCAATACACTGCAAGAGATAGAGATTTGTTCAAACCTAGTAGACCGAAGCAAATAAGCCAACAACAATAGAATTTGTCCTTGTCAAATCTCCATCTCTTGTTCATATCTTCCTGTAACATTGCTCCTCAAACAGGTTTTTAGATGGATTTCCATCACTCCATACAAGCATTTCTAATTATGTGAATTTTCCTAAACATGAAACGAATAGAGTAAAGCACAATAGCACGAGGCCATTACCTGTATTTCACCCCTACCTAGAGATGGCTTCAACAAATTAGCAATGTCAAGACCAGCTCCCTTGTTCCCTCGTCCAACTGTGCCAGTACCCACTAGTGTATGCACTTCATCGATGAAAAGGATAATGTTACCTGCAATGCATGCATGATTGAGTCCCTAAGAAATCACCCTCTATCAAAGCGTAATTCTAAATGGAGCCACCTTCTTTCCGTGTCTCTTTAATTAATTTAGTGACCCGCCCCTCTAATTCGCCCCTTTCCGATGATCCAGCAATTAATAACCCTACATCCAAGGACATCACACGCTTAACCTGCAGTGTAAAACAAATGATCAAATATCAGAAAACAATAAAAAAGGATGCAAGTTTTCATAGTGGGAACAACCACATACATATGACTTAGAGCACATAGTTTAAAAAACGATAACAAAAACAATCATTTGTGGGTTAACATACCAGGAGAAAAGCAGGAACATCTGCCTGAGCAATTCTTACAGCAAGTCCTTCAGCAATGGCTGTTTTTCCAACTCCACTTTCACCAAGAAGAATGGGATTATTTTTTGTTCTGCGGCAAAGGATCTGTACAAGTCTTTCAATTTCAACATCACGTCCAATAACAGGATCAATCAGTCCTTCGCTTGCTCGAATAGTAAGATCCACGCAAAACTGGGCTAAAGCACTTTTCTCTAGCAACAGAAATCAAGTTGCAAAAGGTTCCCCTTTGTTCTTGCAATTAATAAACAAAGAAAGCACCAAGAACATTGGAATTTTACCTTTCTTTTTCTCTGTTGAACTTAAAGCAGCAGTTTTCTTAGGCAATGTCTTTCCATATGCCTCTTTGGATCTTAGAGATGGTTCTCTTCCATCTTGAGCAAGCTCTCCTTGAAGTCTGGAAATTGCTACAGCTGCCAATTCATTTACATTTGCCCCCAATCTGAAATCATAGATTCGGGACAGAAAAGGAAACTTAAGCATTATGTACTTTAAAACAAACAGTTAACAATCTTATCAATGTTGATGGAGAATGATAGGTAAGAAAGGGATGATGAAAGCTGGCAAAGGGGACTGACATACTATACAAACACAACATTTTCATACTACTAAAAGTGGACTAAGACAACTCTTCAATCTAAGAAGAAAACTTAGATGTTGTAAGCAGATGGACCAGCTACTACACAAACCACAGATATATCTACTTTGCATTACCACTAAAATTTTTTTGGGTTCTCTGTATTGAGCACAGTCTCTTAATAATTAGTTGAGTCGAGTCTCTCAATAGTTTCCTTTGTATATGAAAAGGTTACAGAGGAAGACCACTACAGCAATAAAAAGAACCATCAAATCGTACCTCTTGAGTACCCTAGAAGCACTTCCATCATCAGCAGTGAATAAGCCAATGGCTATATGCTCTGGTGCGACGAAATTATGGCCCATAGTCCTCGAGTAGTCAACAGCAGCTTCGAAAACCCGCTTGCTGCTGATAGAAAACGGTATATCTGTAGGCTTACGTATGATCTTCCTTTCGCTGGTAGAAGCTGAAGTACTAATTTCATCTGCATCTGTATCACCGCGCCAAATGCTTTGAACAACTTCGCGGGCTTTATCGATCTCGATGCCTGAACCAAGAAACCCGTTTGAGTCATTA
This sequence comes from Erythroxylum reticulatum, assembly GCA_025504915.1. Lineage (NCBI taxonomy): Eukaryota > Viridiplantae > Streptophyta > Magnoliopsida > Malpighiales > Erythroxylaceae > Erythroxylum > Erythroxylum reticulatum. The sequence goes on along the minus strand of JANSVA010000007.1, from coordinate 31,713,571 downwards.
TCCTCGGTTATCAAACCCAGTAACAGGTGCTGTGTGAAAACCAAGTCCTTGCCCAAAGCTCTTGCTTCTCTTTGAGAAAAAATGACAGCTTTAATGGCTCTCTCAGTGAATCTCTCAAAAACTGCAGAAACTCGAAGAACCCTACTGTTTCTGCGTGCACGTGGGGGTTTAAAAGAAACGGTTTTCTTGTCGTTGTACCCATGAGAAACAGAAATGCCAAAACACGAAGATGAAGAAGACGAAATTGCGACGTTATTGGAGTGAAAAGCTAAGAGGGGGTCAAAACGATGCGAGTTTTGTGATGGAAGAGTTGAAACTGAACCCAATTTCCACCTGGAGTGAACTGATAACGGTGAAGAAGATAGCACCTCCATTTACAGAACTCTCAATTAGCAGGTATAATCTAGATGGGTTTTCCAGGAAACACAATCATTAAACAAATGGTGCAAAAGATTTGAGCTTTTCTTGTTTAATTTTTGTGGGGTGGGATGGAATCTCAGAAATCTTCAAGATGGGACAAGAACAGAAGCAAAGTAGAAGAAGCAATGCAAGGAATAGAGTGGAAGGAATTGTAAAAAATAACACGGTTGGTTTAGTTGACACGACAAGCCACCCCAACCCCCGTTATTAGGTCATTTCGTCGTTTGAAGACAGTCCTGTAGTTACGTGCCCAAAAGTCCACTTTTCTAGTACTCGTTTCCAAGGTTGCTGCTCCTTGAGAATGCTTACAAATCAGAGATGTGTACTTAGGACGGAACTAACAAGTACACATTTGACAAACGTGTGGAACTTTGTTATCTCCAGTCAAAAACCTTCTATAACAAAGACGATTCGCTGTTTAAAATAAATTAAACGTGTTCTCGTCTTGTACATGTGAATCCAAGATGGTAAATTGTCGGCGAAGAGTTACAGACAAAACTTGTCTAACAACCATCCTTGAAGATGGCAACTTTAGTCAACAACCAACGAGAACTGAAGAAATCGAACCCTGGAAATCCCTTACCACTTTCTGCAATCGGACAGTATCGCTTTTCATTTGTAAAGTGGCTCAATGATTCTTAAGAACATGTTCAGAAAGGTACAATCTTCTGAAATAATACTGTACGTAACTGTGTTGTTGAAGTCAACGTTTCTTAGGAAAGGTGCAATCTTACGAAATAATACTGCATACAACTGTAAACCAATAAGTTGTTGAAGTTAGAGTTATGTATATGATAGAATAGAAGTATGTTTTTTGTTCGGCCGCAGCCATGATTTTGTGTTGGGAGGGTCTCAATCACAAGAACGGCAGCTTGAAGCTATTCAAAACTAATCTTCACTCGCATCGATTCAGTTTGTAAGAGATAAAGTACGGACTAAATTGATCACTCGAACTTGAAATCTTTAGTTAAAAGATGAGAATACCAAACCACTCATACCAAGTTTAATAGTAGTAAAATGGTTTTCGGTTCATAAGATCGCCGCAATAATATTATTCTTATTTTGACAGTAAGAGTAATTTAAATTTTTATTAGAATATAATTTAAATTTTAAATTTTTCAAAATTTTATATATTTTGTAAATTTTATAAGTAAATCTCATTATCGAGTTAATCTTCATTATGTTATGTTAAATTCATTAATAAATTAAAAATAATAAATTATGTATATTTATTAAAAATAAATAATAAAATATTAATTTATGATGTATCAACAAATTTTTTAAAATATAAAAAATGTGATGTTAAAATTTTAATATTATTTATTTAAAAATTTTAAACATTTGAAAATATTGTAATTAAATTTAAATACTTCAAAATCTTAAATTTTAAATAGGAATGATAATAGGTTAGACTCGAGCCCTAACTTGGGCATAAGCTCAATCAACCCGAACCTAACTAGTTGACTTTTAGTCGGATCGGCCGGTCAGACCTAATTGTTAAGACTAATTTTAAGTTATATTTTAATAAAAATTTAATTACAATTGTAACCTTTTAGCTATGACACTTTTTTATTATAGCAACACAATGGGCTGCTCGTTTCTTTAATATGTTAACCTATTGGACCTGCCTGCCTTATTGTTAACCAGACTGGGCCGGTAACATTGCAATGAATACTCAAATTATGAGATTCTTAAATTTGGATTAGCCTCCTTCAGTCATCAGTTTAACTTGTGAAGAAGTTAAAGAGTTTCTAAGAAATCAAGGATTCTTGAGTCTATCATCTTCTTTTATACTATTTGAACCGGTCAATTAGTAGAATGAGTCGTTACAGGTTTATACACTTCTAACATTTTCACCATAAATTCAACCTTTTACTTCTTTTACTAAGAAGGACAAAGCGTCATTGACAAAATTCCTTGCAATTCTTACCACTAAACATGATTTAGGTTTGGTAAAATTGTTCGGCTCAACTCGATTCTATATACTTTGAAGTTAACGAGATTAGTCTTAATTGATCAACTTTGAATCATATTCAAAATTTTTCATTTTTAAAATTTCAAATTCGAGTTAAATTTAAATTAAAACTATACAATTTTACTTGATCTAAAATTGGGATGTTGTTATTTTAAATTTTTTAAAATTAAAAATTATATATTTAATTATACTCGATCAAATTTTAGGCTAATCTTATGTCTAAATGAGTATGAATTTGACCTAACCTATTGTGAAACTTAGACATGGTTGTTTGGTTAGATTAATTAAAATTTGATAATAAGTACAAAGTGACTAACTTATTTAATTATTAAGACTTTCTTTCGTAAACACATGTTTCACATATGATTAGATATAATATGATTCATCACAGGCGATTACTATAATATTGTCGTAGACGAATTATTAGAAATGACGAAGGCACACCACTAGTTGATGACGTAGAACATTGTAGACATGATTTATGGGAGACACGAAGTTGCGTGGATTAGACGTATGAAAGCATATGATTGTCGTTCGGAACACAAATTAAAGTTATTGATGAGCCCGTCAACTTTAGTGTATAACTATACAAATAATTTCAAACACGTTGAGTAGGTAAGGTTTTAAATTTTTAATTTTTTTTTGAAAATTATAATCGGAAACTAAAATTAATACAACAAATGAAGATTAATCAAACGATGATATCGTTAAAAATGAAATTTCTACATCAATTTATGCAGATTTAGCCTTTTGCTATTTTTTTAGTCTTCTAACGCTCTCGGTTCTTTGTTTTCTGTTTGTTATTTCTACATTCCAAGCTACTTTCACATTATAGTGTACTGCTCATATTAAATTTTTAATATGGACAAAGTGTAGAATCTTTTAACAAGAATTAGGTTTTGGTTAACCATTGTCTAAATAACTAGAACTAGTTGTTTGGATAGTTAACCCTTACTATTTATAAACCCTTTAACATTTTCATATTTAGTCAATATGGAATACTCTAACACTCCCCCTTAAGTGTAACTGGGATTGGACATCCAGTTATCACTTGAAATATACGCAGTGTAATCGGACCGAGTCGCTAGAACTAGACATCTAGACTGACAACCGAGAAATTAATAATCCAAACCAAACCTGCTCTGATACTATATTGAATTTTTAATAAGGGCAAATTGTAGAGTTCACTAACAAGAATTGGGCTTGAGTCAATCATTGTCTAAATGATTAGAACCAGTTGTTTGGATAGTTGACCATTACCACTTATAAATCCTTTAATATTTTCATGTTTAGTCAATATGGAATACCCTAACAAACTGTTTGTTTTCATTTCGTTCTCCTTATGCCCTCTGCATGAGGGCATCGGGACTGCATAATATAAAAATTGAAGGGTGAAAGGGTTGAAAGAACAAATTAAAAACGAAGGAAAAAACTATAATTAAAGCGTGAAGTTATCGACGCTGTGTAATCTAATTTAGGCTAGCAAGCTTAACGAAGACACTAATATTGGACTATAATTAAAATAATAATAAAAATTTGACCGCTTTATTTCTACTTTTTGAAGTTCGAACTATAATTATAAAATTTAGTAAAGTTCGATTTTTTGTAATTAACCCTTATTTTCATAATACATTCTAATTAAGATTTTATAGATAGTTTATAAAAATGGATAAATCCTATTAGAGGACTTTGTGGAGTTCACGGGATTGGAATTATAAAAAACCAGGGGCCTAAGCAATGTTTGATCATCAACATCACACGTTTAGCAAGTCATGGCCCCGTGACACTTCTTACTTTAAATTTGTTTAATTTAGTATCAAATATTTTAATTTTTAAAATTTATATAAAATAAAATGAAATATTTGTTGATATAGCTTATGTTTTGATTTAATTTGTACTAATTTTAAAAAGTTAATCACTAAATCGAAAAGTTTAAAATTTTGGTACTAACTTTAGAAAAAATCAAAAGGTTGGACTTTTTTTAATGTGTTATCTCCATTTTTTGGTTAATTTTTTAATTTGACCAATTTTGAATTTAAATATTTAAATATGTTAGAATTTAGATTTAACACATTTTTTAAAATTTTATAATAAATTAATTTAACTTAGTTTAATTTGATTAGAAATTAACGAATCGATTAAATTGAATTGAATTAAAACTCAGATTCATATATTGAATAATTTTAAAATTCAAACTAAAATATTAAGAATTCTGAATTTAAAATGCATAATTTAAAAGCTTGGGTAGATTTAAGTTGGATAAGATGAAGGATATTTTGTAGAGAAAGTAGAATTAGATAAGGCTACGAGAAAAGTAATATGACTATTGATTACAAGTGGGTGCTTTTATTAAAATTGAAATGTCAATTTGTAATATAAATATCTGCGTATTAAATTGATATTATTAATAAAAAGTTCATGTCGTGCCTTTTGATTGACGTGCACTTGCCAAGTCGTCCTCTGTCTTCTTCCGTTATAATTTATCTCTTGTTAAATTGTTTTTCAAAGATAAATAAGTACTTTTTTATAATAAAAGTAAAAAAAAGAGTATTTAACTGAAAAATAAAAAAGCGCTTTTTAAATATATATGATTTTTTATAACTAAAATATAGTTTTTAAAAAATGTTAAAATTAAAATTTCTCAAAAACACCTCTCAAAAGATTTTTTTGAAATAGATTTTTCAGATCAATTAAGTCTATTTTTTAATCTCTTTTATTCTTATGTCTCACACATAATTCTCACAATATTTATAAACTCATATTTACAATTATATAATATTATTCGATTTTTTTATATAATATTATTTGAAAATTTTTATATGTTTTAATATTTATTTTTTATATTAATTTTACTTATGTTATAATCTATATAAAAGATTTGGTTAGATATATTTTCACTTACGTTTCTTATGATTTAAAATTATATAATAATTAATATATTGTGTTTTGCATATTGTTTAATATACTTTAAAAAATATTTATATGCATAAATATTTTTTATTATAAAATAAAATATAGTTAAAATTAAAAATAATTTTTTATTTTTATGTTTCCAAATAATCTCCTACATAAATCTCTTAAAAAAAAGCTCTTTTTTATAAACAAAGACTTCTTAAAAAAGTAGCTCACTCATAAAAGTGCAGCCAAACGTAGGCAAAATTGTCCACACTTGAAATGAAACGTCACCGTAGAAACACTGTGTTTTTTGTTACTGTTGCTAACTTACCACATTACTTACGGAAGTTAGGTTGGCGAACATGAACCTCTCTTTTCAAATTATTGCAAGACTACTCTGACCGGCTGAATTATTGTGAAACTGACATTATTATTATTATTATTATTATTATTATTATTATTATTATTATCCATCATTGCTTATATTGTATTAAAATAACTTATAAAAGACATAAACATCTTTTTAAGAAATTTTGGAAAAGTTGGATTATTAAATTTTCAAAAAATTATTTTTACTTTTAAATATTAAGAAAAAATATTTTCTAAACTTCGATTAAAAAATAACGACAAAACATAAGTATTACGAATATCAAATATAAATTAATCAAATATTACTAATTCGGTAACTCAACTTAGTTCTTAAATGAGATTTGAACTAAGAAAACTTGATTTAAATAAATGATTGAATATAATTATAAAAAATTACTAGTTTAGACAAATTTTAATTAATTTAATTTTAATTTAAGAGTTAAATTAAAATATTATTTAAGCAACATTTAATTATTGTTATATTTTAATTGAAGTTATGAGATAAATATTTTTAAATTAAAATTAAAAATCAAAATATTTTTCAAAAATTTCTTAAACTATAAAAAAATGTATATACTCTACAGTCCACACAGAACTCATATTCACCGTTTCATCAATCCCATCCATTGAAACTCTGCATTATTATGGTTGGTCAAAAAGATCGAAAAGACTGAAGGTAACACTTAAAAAAGTATTTTCTTTTGGTTTCACCTTTAAACCCGAAAATGGCAAGGGACATGTTTCACGAGGCTACGGTGGGTCCGTGAAATTACAACCATTCAATTCCACTCAAGAAAAGAGGTAAGTATGATAAATAAAAAATAATTATTTAAAAAAAATATCAACTTTATTGAGTTTTACAATATTAATCTAAATTTTAATTAGTGATATTAAACATTTTAATTTTTAACAAAATAATTCGACTTTAAATTTTTTATTAAAGAGGATAATATGAGGAGTTTGAGCTAAAATATATTGAATTAAATTAATTTTATAGATTTTAATTTTAAATTTTTTAGATAGACATGATCTTAATTCCTAGTTGACTAGACCTGATTTAATTATAACCTAATGATCACTACATAAATTACTAAAAATTCCGGGAAATTGATGTGAGGATTCCAACATATAATCTTTACCTTAAGTGTCTGGTTGGTTGAACTTTTGAAGGGTAAATAAACACCTTTGTTCACCGCATAAGCTTTTTTTAAGAAAAATGACTGTTTGATTGTAAAATAGAAAAGCATTTTTCAGTAGATATAGATTTTTTGGCAAGCTAAATACAGTTTATTTTAAGAAATTTAAATTTAGAGCTTTTCAAAAAAGTACTTTTTTAGGTAAAATTTTCATATCAATTAATGAGCCTATTTTTAGTTCCTTTTTCATTATGTTTTACACATAATTTCTACAATACTCACAAACTCATCTTTATGTTTATTTTGATATTTATATAATATTATTTGACTTTTTTTATATGTTTTAATATTTATTTTTTATATTAGTTTTAATTATGTTATAATTATATAAAAGATTTAGTTAGATATATTTTCATTTATGTTTGATATGACTTAAAATTATATAATATATATTATACTTT
>JANSVA010000007.1:31683306-31695848 GCA_025504915.1 Erythroxylum reticulatum | reverse complement strand
ATCATGGAACAGGCTAAGCCATAGAAATGTAATGCACATTATTAGTATGTGCCATGATTGTTATGGTGCTACACAGTACACTATGATATTACTTCTATTTAAGAAAACATCTGTAGGAATACTGTTTGACAAGTTCAGGAAAAGGTGCAATATGTGTGTTGCTTGTAAAAAATTGACATGACTTGTACATTTTAAAATTTACTGATTTCATGATGGAGAACTTTGAAGCATTTGGGTCCTGACTGAAGCATATAATTGAAACTTTTAATATTAAGAAACTGGGTTTGATTTCATAACCTCGAGAAAGAATTCATTTTCCAAGTTGTGTTTTTCTTTAAATGAAACATATCCCTTGATAAAATTTGTTGCATCTTTGTATTTTTGGCCGTAGACACCAGGTGCTGCTGAAGCATCCATCAGAAATCTACCTCCCTCTGCCATTGGGGACCCAAGTAACTTGGATGCCATGGGTCTGCTTGCAGCAAACAAGGGCAGACCAATGCAAGGTATTGTAGAACAAGTTCGTGATGGCAGCACCATACGTGTGTATTTGCTGCCAGACTTCCAGTTTGTCCAAGTCTTTGTTGCAGGAATCCAGGTATGTGCATTGCCTTTCATCCTGCATCTGTAGTTGTTCTTTTTTCTCGACTATTTTACCAGTATTACTGTAGTATCTAATATATGTTGTTTTCTTGTGTTTATATTAGTCTCCATCAATGGGTAGAAGAGGCGCAACAGAAACTGTTGCTGAAGCAGAGATCACATCTGAAGAAATGAATGGAGATGCATCTGAACCTCGGGCCCCTTTAACTTCTGCACAGAGACTTGCAGCCTCAACAACAGCTGCTGAAGTTGCTCCTGATCCATTTGGTCTGGAGGCCAAACATTTTACAGAGCTTCGTGTTTTGAATAGAGAGGTAAATAAAATGAAATGAAATGAAATGTTGTGTTGTGTTATTTTCTACCCATGGAATGCTTTTACTAAAAATCAACTTCAAATATTTTTTCTAGGTTCGAATTGTCTTGGAAGGTGTGGATAAATTCAGCAATTTGATTGGGTCAGTATATTACCCACAGGGGGATACAGCAAATGACCTGGCATTGGAGCTTGTGGAAAATGTATGTGCTGAAGTATTTTTCTTCCATAGCATTGGTTGTTGCTATTCCTTTCTTTGCGCCTCAGTCTTAGCTGATAACAATGATGTGTTGGGGTTTGAAATATTATAGTTTTGGCCATTCACCTTCCATATTGTGAAGTATTTAGAGAATGGGCATTGGTGATACAAGACACTATGCTTACTTTAAACAATTATGAATAAACTCATTGAATAAGGATTCTGAATCTATCTCTCTCTGTATATCTCTGGCTTTCTCCACTTTCCTTAATTGTAGGGTTTAGCTAAATTTGTTGAATGGAGTGCAAATATGATGGAAGAAGATGCCAAGCGTCGGTTGAAGGCTGCGGAGCTTCAGGCCAAGAAAAACCGCTTGAAGATCTGGACAAATTATGTACCTCCTGCAACTAACTCAAAGGCCATTCATGACCAGAATTTCACTGGAAAGGTAGTGGGTTCTCAAAATTTTGATGTGATTTTAGCTCCCTTTATTTTAATGAAAATATAACATTTGGGTTTTCTTTAGGTGGTGGAGGTTGTGAGTGGTGACTGTATCATCGTGGCTGATGATTCTGTGCCCTTTGGCAGTCCTTTGGCTGAGAGGAGAGTAAATCTTTCAAGTATTAGGTGTCCAAAAATTGGCAATCCTCGTAGAGATGAAAAACCTGCTCCCTATGCTCGAGAAGCCAAAGAATTCTTGAGAACGCGCCTTATTGGTCGACAAGTATGAAGATATATCTCTTTTAGTGAACCTTGAAAGTTGTTATTATTGGTATTATGATGTTAACTCGTTTATTTTTTAGGTAAATGTCCAAATGGAGTATTCAAGGAAGGTTGTCATGGGAGATGTACCTTCAGCTACCACTGGTCCTGGAGACTCTAGAGTGATGGATTTTGGTTCGGTCTTCCTCTCATCTCCCACGAAGGGTGATGGAGATGAAACTTCATCAGCACCATCCACCACAGGTTCTCATCAAGGATTTAATGTTGCTGAGCTTGTAGTTTCCCGTGGCTTTGGAACTGTGATTAGACATAGAGACTTTGAGGAGAGATCAAATTATTATGATGCCCTCCTTGCTGCTGAATCACGTGCTATTTCTGGGAAGAAAGGGATTCATTCCGCCAGGGATCCTCCAGTCATGCATATAACAGACCTTACCACAGTGAGTATACTAATCCTTTTTGGATACTCTCTCTACCCTATGAGGTCCAGTTGATTTACTAAATGAACTTCATTCAGGCATCGGTCAAGAAAGCAAGGGATTTCTTACCATTTCTGCATCGAAGCAGGAGGAGTTCTGCTGTGGTGGAGTATGTCCTCAGCGGTCATCGTTTTAAACTGTTGATTCCAAAGGAAACATGCAGCATTGCCTTTTCATTCTCTGGTGTTCGATGCCCTGGCCGTGGTGAACCTTATGCTGACGAAGCAATTGCGTTCATGAGACGAAAAATAATGCAAAGAGATGTTGAGGTATTGATCTCCTTCTTTAAGCACATTTTTTTCATGGCTGGATTACTTTCCTCCATTTGATGAGTTGATCTTGAATACAGATTGAAGTGGAAACTGTTGACAGAACTGGAACATTCTTGGGATCCTTGTGGGAGTCGAGGACTAATGTGGCAGTGACACTTCTTGAAGCTGGCCTTGCAAAGCTGCAGACTTCCTTTGGTACTGACAGGATCCCTGATGCTCATCTTCTTGAACAGGCTGAGAAATCTGCCAAAACACAGAAGCTGAAAGTAAGAAGCAAGGACATTTGACTCTGCCATTTGTTTGTTACCTAGAATTTGCTTGTGATAATGCAACTGATTGTCTTCTATTTCAGATTTGGGAGAACTATGTTGAAGGAGAGGAAGTTGTTTCTAATGGTCCAGCTGTTGAAAGCAAACAGAAAGAAGTGTTGAAGGTGATTGTTTCTTACATCTGATTGGAGAGCATGCTTGCTTTAAGTAATTTTCTTACACATCTTATCTCTACAGGTAGTAGTTACAGAAGTCTTGGGTGGTGGAAAGTTTTATGTCCAAGCAGTTGGGGATCAAAAAGTTGCATCTATTCAACAACAGTTGGCATCCTTGAATCTACAAGACGCTCCTGTAATAGGAGCTTTCAATCCGAAGAAGGGTGATATTGTACTTGCTCAGTTTAGTGCAGATAATTCATGGAACCGAGCAATGGTGAGGGTCATCCTTGTAGTTTATTTCATACCAATCTGATTTTAGATGCTTTATTAATTTAATTCTGGCTACTACGTGAATATTTGTGGGTTGTTTTATTATCTCAATATGCCCCTACATATTATATTCTTATTTGTAAAACTGGGATATTGGGAAGTTTTGCCTGCCGTGTACTAAATCATTGTTTTTCCTTTAATTTATTTCTTTTTCTAAATCCTTCTCCTTTCAAGCCAATTGAATATATTGTGCATGTGTAGATTGTGAATGCACCACGTGGGGCTGTTGAATCCATGAACGACAAGTTTGAAGTATTCTATGTCGACTATGGAAACCAGGAGGAGGTTCCATACAGTAGGTTACGGCCTCTTGACCCTGCAGTGTCATCTGCCCCTGGTCTTGCTCAACTGTGCAGCCTAGCTTATGTCAAGGTTCCAAACTTGGAAGAGGATTGTGGTCCTGAAGCAGCTGAGTATCTTAGTGCTCAGACTTTGAGCAGTTCAAAAGAGTTTAGAGCAAAGGTGGAGGAGAGGGATCTTTCTGGAGGAAAAGTTAAAGGGCAAGGAACTGGGCCCATTGTTGTTGTGACCCTTGTTGCTGTGGATGCAGAGATTAGCATAAATGCTGCCATGGTTCAGGTACAATTTTTGTAACCCATCTATTTACTGTGCGGGTATAGACTAGACTAGGAATGCATTGGACTCCGTGTAAGGTTTCCCGTTATTGTATATATATAGCTATCTATTGCTCAGAGGCAATATTTTAAGTGAAACTGACATGGTTATGGTTCTTGTTTAATGGTTCAATCCACAGGATGATATGATTGCATTTAAAATGACCACATGCCGTTACATATATATTATATTTCCAATTCATAATGATTGAGCCGTAACCAAAGTTGATGGTTTAGATTATTGATATGTTAGTTCTGTTTATGCTTTTGTAATCTGGTTGATAATATGATTTTTCTGCTACTTTCCAGGAGGGTCTTGCTAGGATAGAAAAGAGGAGAAAGTGGGAACCAAAGGAAAGGCAGGTGGCTCTTGATAACTTGGAGAAGTTCCAGGATGAAGCAAGGTCTGGTAGATGTGGGATGTGGGTGTATGGAGATGTCCAGTCTGATGATGACGACATGGCTCCTCCGGCTAGAAAGCCCGGTGGCCGTCGGTAAATTAACCATTTCCCTAAACATGGTTAAATTAAGAAAAATGAGAACTGTAGGGGGGCCCTTAAGATGCTCTTTTTTTTATAAGTTTTCTCAATTTCTCTCTTTTAGAACGAAAAGAAACAAAAGAAATATTTGCAGCATGAAACTTGAGTTTTGTTTATTTTTTCAAAGTTCTATTTTTGTTTTGTAGTTGAGCTTCTTATTATTATTTTTCACATATACATTGTCATAATAAGGTGAACTTGACCCATGGGCTCCATTTTTGGTATGTAGAATGATGATAAACAGTTCTTGGTATTTGAATGGAGTAGGTTTCCTTGTGATCTTTCTTCATATTATTGTCTTTGTTTGGAAACGATGGCTGTACAAGAGTGTTGCATATCTTCACTGTGGAGCAACGGACCTTAAATAGGCTTTTCAGCCCCACTTTCATGCATATGGTGAAGTTAAAGCTTACCCAAACAATTGAAATTATTACAAAATTCAATCTTAAAAAATAAGAAGTTTTAGATTTAAGTAAAAATTTAATAAAATTTAATAATGTGAAATATAACTAAAAAAATATTATTTTTATTCAGTAAAAAATTAAAGTTTAAATAAAAATTTATTTATTTATTTTAGTTTATAAAAATTTATTAACTTATAAAAATTAGCTGATTAATGAATAACTTAATTATTTTTTTAATAACACAATCTTTAAAATTTTACCTTTCAAAATAAAACAATCATTCAGCCGAACAATAATAACAAAAAACTAGTCTCAATGTGATTTGAGTAATGCAATCTTGTCATCCCAAGTCGTGTAAGAGTTTCAAATCTAACCTAATTTAAAACATTTAAGAGTTTGAATATGATATTTTTCAAGTTAAATTAATTTAACAATTTAAAATTAATAAATTGAAATCTAACTTGACAAAATTTAAATTTAAATTTATAATTAAATTTAATTTCTTTTCAAATTAAATCAAATTTGGTAAGCCAATGAATGTAAGAATTCATACTTGGTTCCAAGTTTTTAATCTAAGTCGCATTTTTTGATATTTTTGGAGCATCATTGATGATATGATTCCATACTATCTCGTTTTGAAAAAAGTAAACTTCCTCTCTTCAAGAAGTGAACAATAGAACAACACGAGCAAACCGAAGGCTAGTATGAATTACATTTGATTAGCAACACGATTATAATATGCATTGAAGGAACATGAACATGTTGAATAGAAGAGTCATGGAAGAAGCGCAATGGACTGTATAGAATGGAAAGACACAACTTGGATGAACTGAATTGACAAATCAATAAAAGCACTCTATGTTTTCCTTTTTCAGTCAACTACCTGAAAAATCAGTAAGTAGAGAAACAAAAGCTGTTCTTGGAGGTAGGAAAGGAACTATCACAGCCTGATGATAGATAAAATGTCATTTACACTCTTTATACATCTTCTTTTCATGTTCAAAAATAGGAATAGCCATTAATCAAACTATGAAAAACAACTAAGCTTATGTAATTTACCAAAAGTTCAAGAAAACGCCCCTCTAAACCTCCTCAATTTTCAGGCCTGTCTTTGTGCCCTCTTGCGTGGTATGGCTGCGGCGGCATCATTGTCCTCATTCTCTTCTGCTTTCTCACCACTGCTGCTTTCCTCCTGTTTAGATGTCTCTGCAGCTGGTTCGGGCTCGGGCTCGGGCTCGGGCTCGACCTATGTCCCCAGATGGTTAAGACATGATGAGACGAATTTAAAACATATAAAAGCTCAAGAGAACTAACTTTATGATGCAAATCACGCACATATATGAGAACATGAGAAGATTTGATAAGAAACTTACCGGCTTCTTGCCACCAAAAATTATCTTTAACAAAATACTGAACATCACAACCACTATGGAGACTAGAATGCCAACGGTGAGATTTGGTTGCTTCTCTGCCTTGTCAATGACATCCTACAGAATTGAGTTCAAATATTAGGTCCATCCATAAATGTCTGACAAATTCTTGAATAAGAAGATGATATTTGACTTACAAGAATCTTTTGCTTGTGCCCACCTAAGAAAGGAATATCCGCAACCTGATACAGGAGGTCAAATACCTTCTTCTGCATAATTTACACGAAATGTCAGATCAAGGAGAAAAAAGAACAAAACACAGGAACAAATGGTGACTTGCAGAATTCATTACCTGGAAGCCAGCAAGAACATCTGTGCTAGAAGCAGCCTCCTCAGCTTTCTGTTTATCCTTCTCAACATCAAACTTAGGCTTCCACGTTGTATCCCTGTAGGTTGCTGCAACCTTATCATCTTTTGCAATCAAGATGTTGTCAAACAAGATACCATCTTGCATGGTCCAGATTTCAATCCCAACAGCAGCAATGGGCTCAAAGTCAGGTGTGTCAAACTCAAAGTAGTTGGGGTTGGGAATCTCCCTAGGCTTCCAAATACCTTTGTAAGCTGGGTTGTCAATAAGTGGAGCACTCCATTTTCCTTTGTAAGCAGGATTTCTCTTTTTTGGCCTCTTCCATTCCCCACAACCCGGGGCAGTTGCACACTTTGGGTTGTCAATCTTTGGCGCTTCCCATTCACCATCCTCCTCGTCATCCCAATCTTCAGGTTTTGTGGCATCAGGATCATCAATCTCATCAGGCTCGTCATCCAACCATCCTTCTGGTTTCACTGCATCTTCGTCTTCAATTTCCATGGGAGCATCCTCATCCCAATCATCTGGCTTCTTTGCATGAGCATCAGGAATTTTTGCCCTTTCATCCCAATCCTCAGGTTTCTTATCATCAGGATCAGGGATTGTCTTGGCAGGAATTAGAGGAGGCTCAAAATCCTCGGATGAGAGGAAATTTGCTCTCTTCTTCTCCTCCCCATCGATCAAAATTTTAAGCTCATTGTCAGGTTTCAAAATGGCAGTGTAAACGTGGGAAAGCTTGTCCGAAGAGACAGAAGGTGGGAACTTTAGATGATGCTCAACATACTCCCCACTCTTTGGATTCTTATGGTTCATGATAAAATGAACTTTGTTCGTGGTTCCACATTTGTCGGGTCCAAACATAATTGAATAAGGGGACTCATTGTCAAACTCCTTAGCTGTCCAACTGGCAAGCTGGGGCCTCAGGTATTTCAGATATGCACCACCACATTCAAGTCCATTTTGAAGTCTAGTTTCAAATTGAAGGATAATAGTCTCATCCTTCAGATTAACCGGTTCATCAAGCTCCTTCACTATAGCATACTTCCTAGCTTTCTCACTCACAAGAAGCCCAAAATCATTATGTCCTTCACTCTTTGAGTGCTTCCACACACCTATCACAAGATGAAAATACCAGCACCAATAAGTACAAAGCTGGATATACTCAAAACACGAATTAACAGAATTTTAAGAGATGCACGAATCTGGGATAAGGAACATCATCTACAAGAATGTCATAACCAATAGATGGCATTCAACTATAAATGGTTAGAATTGTAAACATTATGCTTCCAAAATCTCCAGTATCCCCATTTCTCGCACATTTATTATAATTTAACGAATTATGTAATCCTTCCTTTTCCTGCAGCTAGATGCATTAAATACCTGCCACAACTAGAAGACATGAATCTACCTACCGATCATTGCACCAAACCGTACAAGAATAAAAGCAGACATTTCGCATAAACAGCAAAAACACGAAATAACGGCGTACTAGTCCACTTAAGAGGGGGAAAAAAAAGTAAAAATATATACGAAAAACTATCCTATTCACCTAAAACAATTCATATCACACAGAAAGCATAAATTATCAAACAACAGCCACTAAAGCTCCAAAAGCAAATTTCTGAAATAATTAAGCATTTTATTTCAGCTAAAGACGAGATCTGAAGCAACATAAGATACCTTGATAGTCATTCTTCTCGGAAACAACCCATCGGCCATCGAACGACTCGTCGAACGATTCGTAGAAGACCTACACCATCAAATCCACCACTCACACTCATAAACTCAGTCACATACAAAGATATTACACACCAATGAAAACAAAACTCATAATCACAGTGAGATTCACGAAAACCAGTTACTTACCGTATCGTCGTCGGAGGCGCGAAGCTGGTAGAAGCAACTAGAAGCTACCAGAAAGAGAAGAGTCAACCGGAGAGAGACACGTTTGGCTTCTCCCATAACCACTTTCACTGTGAAAACCCTAGAGCTCTCTCTACGTAGATGAAATGTATCTTTTGATCCAAAAACTATCTCAAGACCTTCCAGAGCATGTTATAAATCCAAATCTTCTTGAAATTGGGATATTTTATAATACATCTGCTTAGACCTTGAATGTCTGTTCATCACCTTGTGTCTGCCAATCAGAACAAGTTACACGTCAAGTGTACCAATGACTTATCACCACGTCAGACTGTCACCAGGTCTACATTCCTAAACTGACATTGATACGTTAACCTGCAGTGTTCTTGACTGATCGGATTTATGGATTAAATTTTATATTTTTAATTGTAGAAAATTTACCTGTTTTAGGGACGCTAACTGGTGAGCTACGTCCGGACAAAAATGGGCTTGGTCAGTTCGGCCCAACATGATAGCCTTTGTTCGATACAGTCTAAGGCAGCTGGGCCCAGATAGTTGAGCCCAAGTTTGATTCGGCCAAGGCCGTTTGATTTTTTATTTTTATTAGAAAAGAAAATGATATTGTTTTTCTTATAGTTGTTTTGGGTTTAGCTACCTCAAATGTGTCGATCTGCAGATTCTTCTTCAGATATTCTGCTTCTTAGCAGTTATTGCTGAAACTATTCTCTTTCTCTGCAGAGTACGCCATTGTTGGCAACCTTCATTCATCATAATGTTTGTTCTGAGGCTCGGGATAGCAGTACAACGACGTTGTGACGAACTGTCCGTTGCATGCCCTGGATTCCTGCAATTTGTCCCTTTTCAGGATTTGATCAAGAACTGGTAATTGCACCCTGTTTCCTACAGTGTGTCCTCTTTCAGGATTTGAACCACAAGGACTTCTAGTTGCGCCCTGGATTCATGCACTTTTTCCCCTTTCAGGAATCAAGGATAATTTTGGTGTTAGCCCCTTCCTTTTTATTTAAAAGCTAAAGTGTAAAGAACCTACATGCTCTGTCAGAATTTCAACCCTGTAGCATGAGCTCCTTAATTCTCGTCAAACAAACTATACAAGGCTTGACTAGAATTTCAGTTACCATTTTACTAGAAATTGGCGGGGCTCGATCTTGAGTAGTTAGTTTTGAGCCGTGACCTGTACTTTGTAGGAATCCTAGAAGCTGCCTACCATGAAATGATCAACCTGGAGATGCTATAAATTGAAGGAAATAGAGTTGAGAACTAACCCCGACTATCTTACATTAATCCTTATTTATTAAATATATCATATTCAATCATAAAATTTTTCAAATTTCATAATCAAGTTCAACTTGATTAAATTAATTTTGCTATCTTCAACTCATTTTATATGTAAGACCTATTAGATTCTTAAATATATTGACAGTGATTATAAATTACAGTTCTAATTCATAATTAGAATTAGATAAATTAAAATTCTTTTAATTTATCTGTAATTCTTCAATTAAACAATTTATAGTCATAGATCAAGATTGACGTCTAGCAACGCATTATGACCATCCAAATATTTAAGAATGTCAAAGTAATTTTGGCTAACCTTTTTGTGCATAATTTTTCTGTATAATTCAATCCTTTTATCATACAATATTCCGATTAGACATAGAACATGAAATTAATGTCTATTCTATTTTAAATCTAATCATATTAGTTCTCCGTTATTAGCTATCATTTCAAGTAATGATATTTATAAATTAGTTACAAAACATCATTTAACCTTGGCCAATGATTTCTTGAATTAATACTAATCGAGAACAATGAAGCATTCTCCCTAATTACTTTAGAGTGATGAATCATATCTTGATCACTCAACTATCTCCATATAGTTTATGCTACATCCAATGACTACCGATTAAATGACTTATGATTAAATAGATCTTAAGTATATCAAAACATAGCAATTCCTATACAAGATAATTTTGATGACCTCAAGTCAAAGGATCACTTATACAATCATCACAATGAGAATTTCATAGACATACAAGTAATGCTCCAAATTGATTTTTCATATCGAATTTGTTGAGTGAACTTGTTCTCTAGCAAGTACCCACACGTTTGTATAAGTATCTCTATACTTTAGCCTATAAGATCGACTACTTCCTTTATAAGGAAAAACAAAACATGTGTTAGTCTTTTTTTATCGTTATATTAATATCCAATCTTAATAGAACAATGACTAAGAACATTTAGGAATAATACATAAATGCAATATGAATCTCATAATTATAATCTCATTACAATTTATTTGCAATGTACAATTATCCTATAGACCTTATTATATATATGTAAACATGTCCAAGATAAAAAAATGTCTTTTAAATAATTTATCACTAAACTTTAACTAAAGCGATTAGCTATAGAGCATAAAACAACATAAACAATTAAAAAAATTGAGATATGCTTCATTCAAAAGCATCAACGGTAGAGTTAATGGCTTTTAATCAGCTTTATCATTAAGCATAATTGTTTCTTTGGCATACTGAATTGCATAAACAGTATCAGGATCTGAATTCTAGCAAAGCAGCAGGCTTTTAATATGCTACAAGGTTAGTGCGGAGATACATGAACTGAAAAGCTTCCTTGATGATTACGCCTCTGTAGAAGGGTGATCGGGGACTTCTTCGTGTATAAACTAGTATCATAGCACTGCAAGGTACTAATTTATGCAAACAAGGATAAGACAGTATCGAACTAACTAATTAAAATCAACCATTGAAAGATGCAGAAGCTGCTAATTTACCTCCAGAAGTTTCATGAAACTCTATGGCTGATGAACCGATTCAACCCACAGAACCTCATTTTCTGATGAAGAACTCGTACATGCAGTTCAACAAGTCGTCAGGGTTGGAGAACAAGCCTCCACTCTCCCTTGTAGGCTTCCAACATCGCCATAATTTGATGCGGGAAGCCTTTGAGGGAGAGTGGAGGCTTCTCCAACCAGTAATACATCAGACCAATCCCTCAAAATCCTTGCAGGGTTGCTCCTGAACCAAAAACAGGAACCTTCACAGGGAAATCCAGATGAAGATCCCGAGTCCGGGACCACCTATTATATCTGGAAAAAAACGTTTCAACAGTTGACCAACCGATTGCAATGCAGCTAAGCCTCCTGTTTAGTAAAATCAGTACTATGCTCACCTTTCCTTACTTTTCCAAGTTCCTGAGCAATGAAATTCACGCCAAGTTCTTTGAACCGTAGTGGGATACTTCAGGAATGTTAGCTCATTCCATCTAACAAGGGTCACAAGAATAATTAGGTACAAGTTGCAACTTAAATTCAATATCAGTTTTGACCTTTTGGTGTACTGCCAAGAGTTGAAAGTGAAACGAAACTTCTCCTGATTAAGGAATCTGCTTTAGAATATATTAAGCCGAACAAGGAAATAGTGAACCCCACTAATCATATAAATTCTATATTTATGTTATTTAAGAAACTTATCTTGTATTTAAAAATTTATTCTTCACCTTGTTTCTATTTCTATTTTTTATTTTTTATTTTCTGTTTTTGTTTTTAAATTTAGTAAAAAAATTTATTTGTTTGAGTTTTTTTATTTTTGAATTTAATTTCTTCTAATTTTTAAAAATTATGAAAACCATAAAAAGTAGTTTTTGTTTTCTGTTGTTATTTTTTATTTACTATTATTTAATTATAGTTTATTTAATTATTTATTTTAAATAAAAATTATGAATTATTTAATTCAACATTATATTTATATATTTAATAAATTTAAATTTATTATCAATAAATTATGAATAATTTAATTTTATAATTAAATTATATATAACTAAATTTAAAATATATAAATATTCAAATAAAATTTGATATAATAATTAAAATATATATTTTAAATAAATGTTAATTTGTAAATAAAATTTTAATTTTTAAATTATTTTTTGCTTTATTCAAAAACTATATAAAAGTACAATAAATTTACAATGCCATCTCATGTTTGGTTTTATTAAA
>JANSVA010000007.1:31667748-31682358 GCA_025504915.1 Erythroxylum reticulatum | reverse complement strand
CAATCACATCCCACTTCGACGACAGGCTCCACAGTTACCCTCCCGGATTCAGTCTTGCTTTAAAGCTGTTGAGGATCAACCCCAATAGACTTCAGAGTCTCAGCTTTAGGCTTAACATGAGCAAAAGCATCTTTGTGATTAGGATTAGGGGTGCTTCGAAGCCGCGCATCAAACTCCTGCACATGACCCACTTTCCTGAAGAACGATTTCTTCACGAACCTGTCAGCTTCGTCCATCACTCTGTCAGGGTCAACCAACTCTGGAATTGTCTCTCTCGTCTTCTTCTTCACTCTAACACCCGGCGAATGCATCATCTGATGCTTCGCTGTGAACAGACCAAGAGACGTGGAGAGGATTATCATCCCTATGGCTACATAAACAGGCACGAACTCACCCTTTTGCCTACCGAACTTCCGTTGCTGAGATGGTCCCAAGTCAGCTGCTGGACTCGGAGCGTACGCCTTCAGCTTTGGCATGGTGGAGGTAGCGTATGTTGTGGTTGATCTTAGGCGATTGACCATTGATTTCCAATAACCCTATACGAATCATTAGTCAGAGACCTTATATAAGTTGAGTAATCAGACAGTGAGCTAACGCAGCCATCAAGAAAATCTTAAAACTTCATACCGTTGATCTGAAAGCCATGTTGGTAATTGTATCAGGATCGAGATACTTTCCAGGAGACTGCTGCTATTGGTTTCTTGATAAAAAGGTGTTGGGTTGGAGCTTACAAAAGAAGGAATTAAGAAGGAGGGGAGAGTTCTAGAGGGGCATAGAAGTGAAGTGACACATGGCTTGATTGAGCAACTGACAGGACAGACATAGAAGGCTCACGAACTGACACGTCAATTCCTGCTACAGAGTGGGTTGTTTGGATAAGGACAAACTGTGTTCAATCTAATGTTTCCAATAACAGTCACCATGGGAGCTAGATCAATCACGAATAGCGACTGGAAAATCTGATCAGGACAATTGCATCTGAACACAGTCGTTGTTAGGGAACTCACGCAACTTAATTTAAAACCAAAATTTGGTGTTCGTTGATGTTATTTTAATATATGTATCCGGTCAAAGTTGTAGTGACCAAATATATTTAAAAAATGCAATTTAATTAACCTTGATTATTTATTTAGTTCATATATTTTGAGATTTATTATATATTTCTTATATATGTATATTGCATTTATTATCTTTTTTTTTTAAGAATTTGTATTGTTTCAAAAAGGGGTCTTATGTATTTATAAATACCATGTACTAATTCATTTTCAAAATGAGACCAAACATGTCATTATTTTGAAGATGTCTAATTTCGTTATTTCAATCTCCAAACTTACAAAAGAAAATTATGATAAGTGATGTGTGCGTATGAAGGTAATTCTTAGCTCTTAAGATACATGAGAGATAGTAGAACACGGATATGATGAATCGAAAAATGAAGGAGCTTTGAATCAACAACAAAGGAACACGTTACAAAAGAATCGTAAATTGGATCAACATGCTCTTAGCATCATTCATGCAGCATTGGATGATGAAATATTTGAAAAAGTGTCAAATGCAACAAAATCAAAGGAAACCTGGGTGATTCTTCAAAAGGCCCACGGAGGAGTTGACAAGGTAAAAAAGGTGCGTCTTCAAACATGAAGAGGAGAGTTTGAATCTTTACACATGAAAGAGACTGAATCCATCCATGACTATTTCATAAGAGTCTTGGCAACTACCAATTAAATGAGGAGATATGGTGAGAATTTGGAAGATATTCGTGTTGTGGAGAAAATTATTCGTACTCTTGATTCAAAATTTGACCTTGTTGTTGTGGTTGTTGAACAATTTCAAAATTTGGAAAGCTATGACTATTGATGCACAACAAGGATCCTTGCAAGCTTATAAAGAAAGATTGAAGAGGGAGCCACTAGTTTAAGCCTTTAAAGCAAAGGTCTCTTTGAAAGACAAGAAGCACGAATCCACTAGCTCATAAGGAAGAGGAAGAGGACGAGGTCGTAGTCAAGGTTATGAAAGAGTTAGAAATCATGGTGGTCGTGGAAGAGGCACACATTACTTTAATAGTGAAGAGTCAAGCCAACAATCTCAAAACTCAAGAGGACATGGAAGCTATTACCATAAGAGAGGAGGAGGAAGAAGGTATGATAAATCTAATATTCAATGTCATAATTGTCACAAATATGGTCATTATTCCTATGAATGTTGGAGTGTTACTAGCAACCAAAGAGAGGCTTATCTTGTGGAGATGAAAGAAGAAGAATAACTACTTTTGTTATTGGTTAAAAAAGGAGAAGAAAATAAATTCTTATAGTATCTTGACACTGGGGCTAGCACCCATATAAGAGACAATAAGGAGCTATCATGGAGCTTGATGAGAAAAAAAAAGGAGATATTGTCTTTGGCAATGATTCAAAAGTTTCAATTGAAGGCAAAGGTATCTTGTCTTTACAAAAAATGGTGGTCATAGAATTATTTCATAAAATATCTTGAGTAGGAGACAATTGCTAGAGAATGGATATGATATCCATTTAAAAGATACTTGTTGCACTTTGAGAGATGAAGCACACAACTTAATAGCAAGGGTGCTTGTGTCAAAAAATAGAATGTTCAAGCTCAATGTCAATGTTGATCACCCAAGATGCTTGAAAGACATGTGTCAAAGACTTCTCTTGGCTTTGGCATATGAGATTTGATCATCTAAATTTTGAAGGATTAAATTTACTAGCGAAGGAGTATATGGTGAATGGTTTACCTCTCATTACTCAACCCAATCAATTATGTAAAGGGTGTGTCATGGGAAAGCAAGCGAGAAAGCCTTTTTCAAAGGAGTCCACCGTGAGAACCATCAAGCCACTTCAACTTGTTTGTGTCGATATTTACGGCCCAATTAAGCCATCTTCTTATGGTAAACCAAACTATTTCTTAATCTTTATTGATGATTTTTCTCGCAAAACTTGAGTTTATTTTTTGAATAGGAAGGATGAAGCTTTTGGAGTTTTTCCAAAAGTTCAAATCCTAGGTTGAAAATGAAACTGGATTTGTGATCAAATCTTTGAGGACGGATAGAGGGGGAGAGTTCATTTCCTTAGAGTTCAACAAATTTTGTGAAGCTAAAGACATTTGTCATTTTCTAACGGTTCCATACTCTCCATAACAAAATGGAGTTGTGGAACGTAAGAATAGATCTACTCTCAATATGGCAAGAAGCATGCTAAAGATCAATAATTTGCCTAAGGAGTTTTGGGCCGAAGCTGTCGCTTGCACTGTATACTTATCCAACTTACCCCCTACTAGAAGTGTTCATGTGATGATTCCTCAAAAAGCTTGGAGTGGTAAGAAGTCAAGTGTTTCTCAATTGTGAATTTTTTTGAAGTATAACATATGCTCTTGTTCCTAAAGAGATGAGATCAAAGTTAAATAACAAAAGTGAAAAGCATGTCTTCATTGGCTATAACTCTAATTTTAAGGGCTATAAGTTGTTTAATCCTACCAATGGGAAGATTGTAATTAGTAGAGATGTTGATTTTGAAGAAGAAAATTTTGTTAGTTTATGCCCTTGTAGCCAATCAATTGGATACAAATTAATGTATGACATTATTTTAATTAATGAAAAGGCTTTATTTATCTTGATGTATTAATTTAATTAATACTTTATGTTTTAATACAAAAGGAAAAATTCTTAGAATAATTATTGTGTAATTGAAATTACGATAAGATCACAATTATAAGATTCAATTTACACTTTTGTATTATTCCTAAATGTTTCTAGTTGTAGTTTCATCAAGACAAGATATTGTTGAAACGATAAAACTAGCACACATTATATTTTTTTCTTATGAAAAAAGTAATTAATCTCATAAATTAAAGTATGGAGATACTTAAACTAATGTGTGGGTGATTATTAGAGAATAAGTTACCGAACTGAACTAATTATAAGAATTTTGGATGGAATATTACTTATGTATTTATAGATTATCTCATAATGATGATTGTATAATTGATCCTCAGACTTGAGATTACCGAGGTATGTCGTGTGAAAATTACTGTGTTTTGATGCTACTTTTGAATTGTTTTAGGATGATTCAGTCAGTAGTAACTGGATACAGTATGAATCATATGGAGATAGTTGAGTAAGTCAATATAGGATTTATCACTCTAAAGTAATTACAGAGAATATTCTATTGTTCTTGATTAGTAATGATTTATGGAATTCTCTGGTGAGAGTGAATTGACATTTGAAAAAGGTGTTT
This sequence comes from Erythroxylum reticulatum, assembly GCA_025504915.1. Classification (NCBI taxonomy): domain Eukaryota; kingdom Viridiplantae; phylum Streptophyta; class Magnoliopsida; order Malpighiales; family Erythroxylaceae; genus Erythroxylum; species Erythroxylum reticulatum. The sequence continues at coordinate 31,678,108 of JANSVA010000007.1, read as the reverse complement.
TCAAATTTCAATTATAAATCAATTACTAATTATCAAGAACTAACATAATTGGATAATAAGAGTAGATGTTGTATCCATACTCTGTCCAATTAGAATATTGAATGACAAAAGGATTAAATTATACATCATAGCCATGCATGGACGGGTTAAGTCAATCACTTTGATATTCCTGATATTTGATTAATCATTATATGTTGCTAGATGTCAATTATGATTTATGATTATGAATTGTTTAATAAGAGAATTAGAGATAAATTAAAAAGTTTTAATTATCTAATTCTAATTGAGAATTAGAATTGTAATTTATAGTCATTGCCAATTTATAGAATCTAATACGTCACACATCAAAAAATAATTTGTAAAAAAATCAATTTAATTAAGTTGGACTTAATTATAAAGTTTAAGAAACTTTAGGGATCAAATATGAGATATTTGATTTCATTAAAATTAAATTAATTATAATTAGAATTTAATTATAATTATAATTAAAGAAATTTAATTTTAATTAAAAACTTTATGATTTTTCTATTAAAAAAGGGAAGAACATTTTAGAAGCTAGCACTTTGTTTAATTCCTCTCAAAATCAGTCTTAAGAATTGCTCTATGGATACTATCAAAAAGTTGGACATTTGAACAACTTGTAATTCATCAATTGAAAACAATTTCAAAAGTTTTTCAACAGGAAGACGAACAAGGTACAATTTCTAATTCGTTTTTTGTTTTATTCAAGTTTATTCAATTATCGAGATTCGCTTGAAATTTGTAAAAGTTTTGTTTTTGTTACACCCGTGATTTGATCACAGTTGGATTCCAATAGTGGCATCAGCTTCCGTTAATCGTTTAACTTAGATTAGTTGCTTTATTGTTGTTAATTTTGATAAAAATTAATGTTTTATGCTTCTATTTTGTCTTTCTCCAAAGCTATTCTTTTGCCTGTTTTCGAAATGTGTTTATGCATTTTTATAATGTTTCTGATAACTTTATTCACATTTATATATGTGGAAATTGTTTCCTTTCTCTTGTGTTTTGAGTTCTGAAAATATATGCGCTTGCATTTACTGTATATGTAGTTCATGCGATAAATTACATTAGATGCCCACATATTCATTCGGAAACTTATTTTGTGATTCTGCAAATTGTTTTTTTAATTTATCTGTGTTGAAGATGTAATCACAACTTAGCTCTTGAAAGCCTTGATTTTTCAATTCTAAAATTTGGGTTCTATATGCATATGTATTGTAGTATTGTGTATTTTAACTCGGAAATTTTTGGCTTTCTCTTTGAGTTTTGTGTTTTCTAAACAAGATTGCAATTTAAAATTTCTGTGTGTTTCTGCCCTATTTTGCTTATGGCTTTTGCATGTTTTCCCTTGTTATTGTGTTCATTTTACTGCCTTGCGTCTGAGCGAACAAGATGTGCAATTATCGCCCATCAGATTGTCGCTTCTGGCGACCCAATGGGTCGCCTACGATGCCAAGCGTCACACTTGATGCCAAGCATTGTGGCCAGTGGGTGGAGACCTAAAAGGGCGGTGTGGAGGCGACGATAGAAATGTCGAAGGGAACGATTGAGAATTGTTAGAGACACCGGTTGCAAAAACGTGGGTGTTGGTTAGACAAGTTTTTGAAAAACGTGGAAGCATGGCCGACAGTTGTAGAGAGATCTAAAAAATATGGGAGAGGGAAGTTATTTTTCCAATAGAAAACAGGTTGGAGAACGATGGGCACGTGTGTTCTCTACCGCACACTAATGAAGGCGTGATTGGCATATGAATTTCACGAGTCAGTCAACGCCCTTATTGACTGCGGGGCTTGTGCATTGCATGCGCTCGCACAATCCTCCCCGATGCCTCATAAATCTGTTTTCTTTCTTTATTCGGTTTTTATAAAATCTAAATTTTCAAGTTAATTATTTTAATAGAGATTATATTAATTTATTCTCCTAATAAAATTGAAAAGTGTTTTACTAAATTTTGAAAATTATTTTCAAAGGGAATTTTTATTAGGAAAGGTTTTGGAATTTAATTTAATTTTTCAAGAGTTGGATTATTAAATTAAATTTGTTATCAAATCAATAACTAGAATCAAGTAAAAGTTTTAAATAATTTCTTTCATAATTAGAATATGTTTGAAATTATAAATATAATGTGATTATATTATTTTGATGAGATCGGGAATTTTTTTAAATTTTAAATCTCTCAATAAAATATTAAGTACAGGTTAAGAACGTGATAATTGTCTTCCATCGTTTGAAAATAAAACCAGAATTCTGCTTATTGGTTGGCTTGTTGAGTAAACTCAAGATCACTTTAACCCAGATATATTTTATCTTAAATTAATGGGTCATACTTAACTAAATTTGTGTGATTTAGATGAGTAAACTCGTGATCATATAGAATTAGAGGCAGGGTTAGGAATAATATATGTGATATATTTTGGCAAAAGTTATCACTTAAGGATTCTAGAAGCCATAATTTTAGTTGGTTCGTTGAGCAAAATCAAGATCAATTAATTTTAAATGGGATCTTATCCCACTAGGAAATTATTTGATAATTTTTTGATATAATAGTGAAAGCTATTATTTTGAATAAAATGGTGGGAGTAATCAAAAAATTTTAAAGTCCTTATTTTATTTGATTTTGGATATAAACTAATATATGCTCCTTTTATGTTTTTCAGTTATTGAATTTGAAGATGAGTACCAACCTGACATTGAGGAGCATCATAGATGCTAAAAAGCTGACTGGACCTAACTTTTTAGATTGGTTATGAAACTTAAGAATAGTTATTAAGTAAGAAAAGAAGTTATACGTTCTTGATACTTCTGCTCCATCAGAATCTTGTTCAGATGCAACTGATGAAGATTGGGAGAAATATTAGTGTTATGTTGATGACATTAAATAAGCTACAAGTGTGATGTTAGCTTACATGTCTCCTAAACTTCAGAGGCAGTATGAGAACATGAATGCACCTACTATGATACTACATCTTAAGGAATTATTTGGTGCGTAAAGTAGGGTGGAGAGATATCAAATCTCTAAGGCACTGTTTCAATGAAAGATGACAAAAGGATCTTCAATCAACCTTCATGTGCTAAAGATGATTGGTTATTGAAAAATTGGCCCAATTAGGCTTTGTCATGGACCACGACTTAAGCGTTGATCTGGTGTTGCAGTCTCTAAGTTAGAGCTTTTCATAATTCGTCATGAACTTCAATATGAATCAAAAAGACATGACATTGACTGAACTATTGAACATGCTCAAGACTGCGGAAGGGTGCCTTAAGAAGGAACCCAGTTCTGTACTTATTGTTGGTTCTTCTAAAAGCAAGAAAAAGGGCTTTAAGAAGAATAATAACAAAAAACAAAAAGATTATACTAATGTAGTAAAGGCCAAAAAAGGTGTCAAGAATAAGAGCAATAACAAGGGCACATGTTTCCATTGCAGAGTCAACGAACATTAAAAGAGGAACTGCCCATCTTATCTTGCTAGCCTGAAAGATAAGAAGCTTAAGGAAACTGTCTCTTTAGGTATGTTTATGAATGAGATCAATCTTTCTACTTCTGTTCCACATTCTTGTGTATTAGATACTGGTTGCAGTTTTCACATATGTAATAACATACATATGATAACAAGGAGTAGATCATTGAAGAAAGTGGACTTGTGAGTTGTTGCATTAGCTATAGAAACTTGTAGTTTAACTTTGCCTTCTGGCCTTGTATTAGAACTTGATAATTGTTATTATGTTTCTGTTATTACAAGAAATATCATTTCTATTTCTTATTTGGATTTGAATGGATTTGTCTTTATAATTAAGGATAACAAATGTTCTTTTTATAAAGATGATGTTTATTATGGATCTGGATTACTTACAAATGGTTTGTATGAGTTAGATCTTAAAAGACCAATTCTTAATATAAATAGTAAGAAAAGAAAATTAAGTAACCAAATTCCATCTTATTTATGACATTGTAGGTTAGGTCATATTAATGAAACTAGAATCACAAAATTAGATAAAGAAGGATATTTGGATCCTTTTGATTATAAATCATATGAAACTTGTGAATCTTGTTTATTGAGAAAGATGACTAAACTACCCTTTAAGGGAAAGGGACAATGTGCTAGTGAGTTACTAGAATTAATACATTCAAATGTATATGGGCCTATATCCACAAATGCTAGAGGTAGATTCTCATATTTCATTACATTCACAGATGACCATTTTAGATATGATTATGTGTGCTTGATGAAACAAAGGTCTTAATAATTTGAAAAGTTCAAATAATTTAGACTAGAGGTTGAGAAACAAACTGACAAAAGTATTAAGACACTTAGATTAGATTGAGACACTTAGATTAGATTGAAGTGGTGAATACTTAGACTATGAGTTTCTTGGTTACTTAAAAGAGAATGGGATTCTCTCACAATGGTCTCCTCATGTAACTCCATAACATAATGGACTTTCTGAGAGGAGAAATCGTACAGTATTAGATATGGTACGTTCCATGATGAGTCATATAGTCTTTCCTAAGCCTTTTTGGGGATATGCAATCGAAACCGCAATATATCATCTAAATAAAGTTCTGTATAAATTAGTTGATAAGATACTTTATGAGAAGATTTGGGGATTTGGGGATGTGAAGCTTATGTGAAGCGTGCTATATCTGGTAAGCTTCAAGCTAAATAAGATAAATGCAAATTTATGGGGTATCCGAAGGAGAGTTTCAGTTTTCAATTTTATCATTCCATTGAGCAAAAGGTATTTGTCTCAAGATATGCTACACTCTTAGAGAGAGAATTTATTCTCAAAGAAAGTAGTATGAGTGAGGTTGAACTTAGAGAAGTTCAAGAGCCATAAATTCACATTGAAATGGAACAAGAATTTTAAGTTGATACATATGATGTACAACCGAGAATTCAAGAGACACAAAGTCCGCAACAAACTAGTAGAATACATCGTCCTCCCATTAGATTATATCTACATATTGAGCAGGAAAGGATAATGTATCGTTCATACATGATGAGCCTACTACTTTTAAAGAAACAATGTCTGACATTGATTCCTTAAAATGGCAAGAAGCTATGAGATCTGAAATGGAATCCATATACATTAACCAAGTATGGACTTTGGTTGATGCACTTGACAGCATTGTACCTATTGGATGCAAGTGAGTTTTTAAGAGAAAAATTGACATGGATGGTAATGTACATATGTACAAAGTAGGTTAGTGGCTAAAGGTTACAAATAAGAATAAGGGGTTGATTTGATAAAACTTTTTCACCAATAGCTATACTAATATCCATGAGGATCTTGTTAGTTATAGCAGCATATCATAATTATGAATTTAGTAGATGGATGTCAAAATAACATTTCTTAATGGGAATTTGCTCGAGGATGTGTATATGATACAACTTGAAGGTTTTGAATCCAAGAGATTTCCTAATCAATTATGCAAGTTGCAAAGGTTCATTTATGGACTTATGCAAGTGTCACCGAATTGGAACATCTGTTTTGATGAGACAATCAAATAGTTTGATTTTATAAAAATTGTAGATGAACTACGTGTCTATAAAAAGGTTAGTAAGAGTATAATCATTTTCTTGGTACTATATATGGATGACATATTGTTAATTGGAAACAGCATACCTATGCTACTGTCTGTAAAGATTTGGTTGTCTAAGAACTTCTTTATGAAGGATATGGGAGAATCAACCTATATTATGGGAATAAAGATTTATAGAGATAAATCAAAGAAGTTGCTTAGATTGTCCCAATTCATGTACATAGATAAAGCGCTAAAGAGGTTTAACATGGAGAATTCTAAGAAGGGATTCTTACCCATATCGTATGAGATTTCTCTCTCACAGAGTATGTGTCCAAAGACACAAGAGGAGAGAGATAAAACGGATTGTATTCTATATACTTGGGCAATTGGATCAATCATGTATGCGATTCTATATACTATACCAGATGCTTCTTATGCTTTGAGCATAACGAGAAGGTTTTAGTCTAATCCTGCTGAGGGTCACTGGATGGTTGTGAAAAATATCTTAAGGTACTTGAGAAGAACTAAAGATGTTTTCTTAGTCTATGAAGGAAATGAACTGAGAGTTCAAGGATATTCAGATGCTAGTGCCTAGTCAGATCCTGATAATAGTAGACCACAGTCAGGGTATATCTTCATTCTAAATGGTAGTGTAGTAAGTTGGAAAAGTTCCAAACAACCAACCATTGCAGATTCAACGATCGAAGAAAAGTACATTTCGGTGTCATAGGCGGTAAAGGAAGCAGTTTGGATCAAGAAGTTCATCATTGAAATTGGAGTGGTTCCTAGCATTGTTGAGCCTATAGTATTGTATTGTGACAACAGCGGTGTTATTGCACAAGAAAAGGAACCCGAGCCTTATTAACAGTCCAAATATGTACTTAGAAAGTTTCACTTAATCCGGGAGGTAGTGGAGTGGAAAGATATAACATTAGAGTGAGTTCCCATTGAAAGATAATTTAGCAAATCCTCTTACTAATTCATTGTCTCAAAAAAGACATGATCGACATATGGATAGATATGATATTATATTCATAGGGGATTGACTTTAGTGTAAGTGGGAGATTGTTAGTTTTTACCCTTACAACTAATCAATTGGCTGCAAATTAATGTATGACATTATTTTAATTAATAAAAGGCTTTATATTATGTAGGGATAAGGTTGCGTACTATCAGATCTCCTTAGACCCTGCTTCGTTGCGAGATTTTGGACTAAGTGATGATGATGATGCTTTATTTATCTTTATGTATTAATTTAATTAATATTTTATGTTTTAATACTAAAGGTAAAATCCTTGGAATAATTACTGTATAATTGCAATTATGATGAGATCATAATTTTGAGATTCAATTTACACTTATGTATTATTCCTAAATGTTTCTAGTTGTAGTTTCATCAAAACAAGATATTGTTGAAACAGTAAAACTAGTACACGTGATGTTTCTTTCTTATGAAGAAAGTAATTGATTTCACAAATTAAAGTATGGAGATACTTAAATTAATGTGTGAGTAATCGTTAGATAATAAATCACTGAACTGACCCGATTATGAGAATTTTATATGGAATATTACTTATATGTCTATGGATTAGCTCATAATGATGATTGTATAATTGATCCTTAGACTTGAGATTGCCAAGGTATTTGGTGTGGAAATTATTGTGTTTTGATGCTACTTATGAATCGTCTTAGAATAATTCAGTCGGTAATAACTGGATACAATATGATTCATATGGAGATAGTTGACTAAGTCAATATAGGATTCGTCACTCTAAAAGAATTAGAGATAATATTCTATTATTCTTAATTAGTAATGATTTATGGACTTCTCTGACGATAGTGAATTGACATTTAAAAAAGTGTTTTCAAATTTCAATTATAAATCAATTACTAATTTGCAAGAACGAATATGATTGGATAATAAGAGTAGACGTTATATCTATATTTTGTCCAATTAGAATATTGAATGGCGAAATGATTAAATTATACATCATAGTCATGCATGGAAAGGTTAAGTCAATCACTTTGACATTCCTGATATTTGAGTAATCATGACATGTTGTTAAACGTCAATTATAATTTATGATTATGAATTATTTAATTGAAGAATTAAAGATAATTAAAAGAAATTTTAATTTATATAATCCTAATTGAGAATTAGAATTGTAAATTTATAATAATTGTCAATTTATTTGGAACCTAATGGGTCATACATCAAAGAGCAATTTGTGAAAGAAAAATCAATTTAATTAAGTTGGACTTAATTATAAAGATTGAGAAACATTAGGGATAAAACATGAGATGTTTGATCTTATTAAAATTAAATTAATTATAATTAGAATTTGATTTTAATTATAATTAAAGACCTTTATGATTTTTCTATTTAAAAAGGGAAGAACATTTTAGAAGCTAACACTTTGTCTTCTTCCTCTCAAAATTAGTCTTAATAATTACTCTTTTGATACCATCAGAGGCTGGACATTTGAATAACTCGTGATTGATTAATCGAAAAAATTTTCAAAGGTTTTTTAATAGGAAGACAAACAAGGTACAATTTTTAATTTGTTTTATGTTTTATTTAAGTTTATTCAATTATAGGGATCTGCTCAGAATCCGTAAAAGTTTTGTTTTTGCTACTTTCGTGATTTGATGTCTCTAAAAATGAAGAAAGTATTTCTTTTCCTATGATTGGAGATTCTGACCATGATAGGCATAAAAGATATTCATACTACTCCTCAATCACCTAATCCTAGAAGAAATGAAAGTCCTCCTTAAAGCTCGTCCGAGGGTCCTAGAGGAAGAAGGAGTCTACGATATCTTTATGAGTCCACGAAGATGGTAGAAAATACAACACTATTTTGTCTCTTTGCCAATTTTGAGTCACTACACTTTGAAGAAGCTATATAAGAAAAGAAATGAAGATGTGCAATGGATGAAGAGATTCAAGCAATTCAAAAGAATAACACATGGGAGCTTTCTACTCTTCCAAAGGAGCAAAAGGTGATTGGTATGAAATGGGTATATAAAGTTAAAAGAAATGCTCAGGGAGAAGCAGAGAGGTATAAGGAAAGATTTATTATTAAAGGTTATAGTTAACAACATCGAGTAGATTATGATAAGGTGTTTGCTCTTGTGGCTCGACTAGAGACCATTCGATTAATTATTTCCTTGTCAGCATAAAAGAGATGGAAGATTTATAAAATGGATGTCAATTCGGCATTCTTAAATAGCTACCTTGAGGAAGAGGTGTTTATCCAACAACCGTTGGGGTACTTGGTGAAAGGACATGAAGATAAAGTGTTAAGTTAAAGAAGACATTATATGGCTTGAAACAAGCTTCAAGATCATGGATTCATCAAATGTCCCCAGGAACATTCTCTTTATGTCAAAGAAGGTGAAAATGGAAGCATTCTTCTTGCATGCCTATATGTTGATGACTTGATCTTCATGGGTAACAATTCAAAGATGTTCGAAGAGTTTAAGAAGGTGATGACTAAAGAATTTGAAATGACTGATATAGAACATGTCCTATTTCTTTTGTATTGAAGTGAAGCAAGATGATGATGGTATCTTTATTTCTCAAAAGGCTTATGCAAGAAATATTATTGAGAAATTTAAGATGAAGAATGCAAGCTCATTAATACCCTAATTGATTGTGCAACAAAATTGTCAAAGTTTGATGAAAGTGTAAAGGTGGATCCAACTTAAGGAGTCTTGTTGAAAGCTTGAGGTATTTGACTTGTACAAGACCCTATATTCTATTTGGAGTTGAGGTTATAAGTCATTTTATAAAAGCTCCAACTAGTACTCATATAGCAATGGCTAAAAGGATTTTGCGATATATCAAAGTTACTATTAACTATAGTTTGCACTATTCTTCTTCATCTAATTTTCAACTTGTTGGTTATAATGATAGTCATTGAAGAGGTGATGTTGATGATGAAAAGAGCACAAGCAGGTTTATATTTTCTTGGGTGACGCTACTTTTACTTCAAGTTCTAAAAAACAACCCATTGTGACTTTATTTACAAGTGAAGTCGAATATGTTGCAGTTACTTCTTCTATCACACATGCAATTTGGTTAAGAAGGTTGTTGAAGATGCTAAATGTGACTCAAGATGGAGCTACCTTTATTTTTATGGTTAATAAATCTTCTATAGCATTAGGGAAGAATCCTATATTCCATGATCGAAATAAGCACGTAGATACAAAGTTTCATTTCATAAGGGAGTATGTTGAGAACAAAGAAATTGGGCTTTCTTATGTGAGTAGTGATAGTCAAGTAGCCGATATTTTTTCCAAAGGATTGAAGTCGAAAGTTTTGCTAAGCTGCGTGTGTGGATTGGAGTTATCAAGAAGAATCAAGTTTAAGGGAGAATGTTAAAAAATGGAATTATGTTAGTATAACATTTAATTAAACTTGAATCTTTATTGGTTCATGCATTTTGAGATTCATTATATATTTTTTATGCATGTATCTTGCATTTACTATCTTATGTTTTTCAAGAGTTGTATTGTTTCAAAGAGGTGTTTTAGGTATTTATAAATACTATATACTAGTTCATTTCCCAAATGGGACAAAAAATTCAGATCAAGCGAGTTATTTAAATTTATTAAGTGTTATCTTTTATCTATCTCCGTTATTTACTACAAAATGAAACTGAGCTTCAAACTTGGGTTGGTTGTAGCAAAACCTTGGGGATTATGTCTTCCTCCATGATATTTAAGAATGGACGTCATCAAATTCAAGACATCGTCAAGCTGACACGATGCAATCCATTTTTTCTTTTAAATCTTTTCTTTTATTTCCACAGT
>JANSVA010000007.1:31510627-31526750 GCA_025504915.1 Erythroxylum reticulatum | reverse complement strand
TCCAAATCACTAAGTATGATCCGTTAAACTAAAATTCAAGTCATATGAAATTCTCAATCATATCCTAATTTTTAACAACTATCATACATGTACTTTCATGAACATATAACATTCCAACTAGGGTATAATTTAGGGCCTTACAATTCTCTCCACCTCAAAATACCTGATCAAAATAGTTGAGGATACTGAGTCATTATCGTCTCTTCTAGTTCCTATGTTACTTCCTCGAGTCCATGGTGTTGCCAGAGTACTTTCACCAAGGATATTTGCTTGTTCCTGAGATGTTGGACTTCTCTGGCTAAATTAGATACAGGGCCTTCTTCATAAGTCAAATCTGGTTATACTTGAATTTCTTGCACAGGAATCTTATGTGAATCATCTGACCGATAATTTCTCAACATCAAAACACAAAACACATCAAGTAACTTGGCTAACTCTCCAGGAATAGCTAACTGATAAGCTACTGGTCCGACTATCTTAAAAATCTCATAAGGCTGATATATCGTGGGCTAAGCTTACCTTTCTTACCAAATTGAAGTATGTGTTTCAATGGTGACACTTCTAAAAACACCTTATCACCTACCTGATACTCAATATCTTTCCTTTTTAAGTTAGCATAGAATTTCTGCCTATCAGTGCAAGATAATTATCCCAACCTCCCGAGAATTCTAATAGACAACCCCAAAGCATATCTTCTAGTATATTAATAACTCATTTAGATTGTCCATCTGTCTGGAGATGAAGAGTAGTACTAAACTTAACTTGAGTACCTAAATCCTTTTGCAGACTTTTTCAGAATCTCGAAGGAAATCGACGATCACGATCAGAAATAATAGATAGTGGTACCCCATGCAACCTCACTATCTCATTAACACATATATCTGCTAGCCTATCTAAAGAATATTTAGGACGAACAGTCAAAAAGTGAGCAAACTTGGTGAACTTATCCACAATCACCCATATAGCATCATGCTTCCTTTGAGTGAGAGGAAGTCCAATGACAAAATTCATGGTAATATTATCCCATTTCTATTAAGGAATTGAAATATGATGTAATAAACTAGATGGAACCTAGTATTTAGCTTTAACTTGCTGATATATCAAACATTTGGACACATAGTCTATAACACCCCGTTTGATACCCGACCACTAGTAATGCTACTTCAGATCTTGATACATCTTATTTCCACCAGGATGCATAGTAAAGGCAGTATTATGGCCTCAAACAATAACTTTCTCTTCAATTCATCATTTGTTGGCACACATAATCGATCTTTATAATACAAATCATCATCTCTTTTCACAGACAAATTAGGTTGTTTGCTTTCCTGAGTAGTCAAGATAAGTTGTTGCATTTCTTGCTTCAAGGTAGGCCTAGCTTTCAACCAAGTTATTATAGCTCCATCAAATATAAGTCCTCATTCACCCTGTTGCACTGACAAAGCTAAAATGGTCTTCCGACTTAAGGCATCAGCCACAATATTAGCTTTACCCGGATGGTAATCCATAATGCAGTTATAGTCTTTAAACAATTCTAACCAATGATGTTGTCTCATATTAAGTTATTTCTAGGTAAGCAAATACTTCAAACTCTTATGATCAGTGAAGATCCTACACTTTTCACCATATAAGTAGTGTCGCCAAATTTTCAAAGCAAACACTACCGCTACAAGTTCAAGATCATTGTGTAGGGTAGTTCTGTTCATGAGGATTTAATTGCCTCGAAGCATATGCAACGACTTTTCGATCCTACAATAAAGCATAACTCAAATCATTTCTAGATGCATCACTATACATAACATACTCCTTACCAGAAGTGAGTTGAGCCAACACAGGAGCTTTAGTAAAAATTCTGTTTAGTTTATCAAAGCTAGTTTGACATTTATCAGATCATTCATACTTCACTCCTTTCCGTAGCAATTTAGTCAACGGGGATGCTATCACCAAAAACCCCTTCACAAATCGACGATAGTAACCCGCCAAAACCAGAAAACTTCTCACTTCTGTCACATTCCGTAGTGATTTCTAGTTAACAATTGCTTCAATCTTACTAGTCCAAAACAACTTTGATAATGACTAACTAGTCATTTGCAAATAGTAAAATTCTGAAAATCATTTTGGTTCCAGCAACAATAACACTTCAAAATAGTCCAGAAATACAAATAACCATGAAAACTATAAGAGAACAAGCAAGTCTTCTAGAATATGTGTTGTCAGAAACAATTCAATCAAAAACTAGTTCGTTTGACTGCAATAACTAAAGTAGGTTTTTCTCTTGAATAAAGATACCTTTGATAAGGGTTAGTGAAGGAGAGAACAATGTCCCCTTGCAAGCAAACTTATGTAGGATAAGAAGATGAAGTTGAAGTTGGTATATTTTTGGCTTGATTTGGGTACACCCATTGTGTAACAATTGTAGTCTCCATCACTGGCTCGGAATGACTGGCATTCCTACTAGTCATGGGTTTATCTTCTGAATAAGTCAGCCTTGGAGCCCCAGTATCCAACCCTACTGATGCATGGGTATCAGAGAGGTTCAACCTTTCACTTTTGATGTAAAAAATCTGCCCACTCAGAATTGAGGGGTCTTCCTTTCACTAAGGATTCATGATCAGCATATTGTAGTTGAGCTACATTTTGTGGAAGTATGTCTAAACTGATTCTCTAGGTTCATATGTATCATGTATAGGCACCTTAGCTTGGGAATGGTACTGCTTTTCCATAGCCATAGACAACATTGCCTTAGCCATGGCTACTAAAGACAATGTAGGTGGCACAATAGCTGGCACTGGCATTGCCTTTGTCACAGCTACATAAGCCAACTTAGGAGGTGCAATAGCTGACATCGGCATAGCACATGGATGAAATAATGATAATATGTCCCTAACCTGCATCAAAACAATAAAAACTTTTGGATAAAGAAAATGTACCATTGACAATGGAGCATGTCAACAGTTTCAAATGCAATCTAATTGAATTTAAGCATGCTCGCAAATACCTACTTGCTGCTTATTTAGCTTCTGACTAAATTTTCCGTTCTGATAGTTATCTTGGATTGCTCATTAGAACTTGAACTCCAACAATGTTAAACAGTCCACATCAATTTTGAACTTCACCTCAACAACAAACAAAGGGAAACAGGAAAGATGATAGAAAGTTTCCATTCCCTAGGACAAATTACAAAAGAGAACCAACGGAACATCAAAAATATTTCAACAATTTGAAATTAAAGGATCCCTCTTCTCATCTAACATAGGAGCATAAGCACAACTGAGTTATATAACTATAGGCAAGACACATTATAGATGTGTGCCTCATTACCATTCAACAACCATAGTGAACAGGACGTCAATTACCTGTGCAGGAAAATTCACATCAAAAGCATCAGGCTCCAAATACATCTTTCCCTCTGAGGTAACACTGTAAGCACCATTGACAATACAGAAGCTTCACCTCCAAGTGAAAAAAGGAAATTTCATTCCTGGTTGGATATTCTCAACCACTTCCCTTCTTGCTGAAGGAAGCCCCAAAACCCTATACCTGAAACACTCGGGCTTCCTTCTTCCATTACACAATAAAAATGAAATCGGCAAGTTGTTTCGGGTTATCACTTTCCATCTCTCTTTCTTGGGTGGCACCTCAAATGGCAGAACAAGTCATAACAACCATTACAATAACCATGTACAAGGTCTAAAACAAGAATTACAATGCATCGGTTTTAGTGAAAGTTAAGACCTTTTACACTACTTTTCTCTTCCTTCCAAAGCATTTCCATTGAGAAAACATAAAATCTACATGCTTGCAACTTGAATTACTACATTACAAAATAAATGCATATTTGCAAATAGCATGAAATGCCTACTTCATATCCATCAGTTTTAACTTCAATCACCTACTTTACAACTTTATTTCCTTTAACATGTTCTTGCTTTCCATAGGTTTATCCACTTACTGTTGCCCGTGGAACTACTGAACTATAACAGAAACTTCATGTTCAACAAATTAGCAACCTAACCTTGAAAGCATTCTCCGAAGAAATTACAGTAGAAAAGGTCGCGATTCAAGAGAAAACTAAAACTGAATATTTCCACAGAAACTAAAGAGAAACTAAAGCGAATCTGTGGAACTAAAAAGCGAGTAGAGAAGAAGAAAATAGTAAAATTCCTAATTGCCCAGATGACTTAAATGAATTAAACTATCGTGGAGGCTGTTGTTATCGTTTTACTTGTTAAAATCATCGTTTCACTTTCCAAAACGCTCGTAGCCTCGTTCGAGTGTTTGATGTTTCTAGTTATATTTGGAAGTGAGGTTAATTATTCATTTAAAATCAATTCATTTTTTTGTAAATAGAATAATTAAATCTTTTAGTTTTTAATTAAACTCTAAACACTTTAAAAATATTATTTAACATTGCAAAATTCTTTTTAAAAGAATAATTTTAAGTCAAATTTCCTCTTTTTAATCATCATGTTATCTTTTTTTTAAGATAAAACATTTTATGCAATGATTAAAAAATTCAACCAGCTATGTCGATTTAACTGTAAAAATCTTAAATAGTTCAATTTTTTGTTATAATTTTAACATTCTGGTTCAATTTATTTTAATAACTTTTATTCTTAAAATTTAAATAATATATTAACTAATCGGTCAATTTTTGTAAATTAATAAGTTTTATCATAACTTAAAATAAATCAATTCATTTTCATTTAAAACCCTCTTTTTTCAATTAAACTTCAAAGTTTTTGATGAGTAAGGATAATTTCTTTTAATCATATTTCATAAATGTACCCAATGCATAAGGCTCTCCGTTTTGCGAGAATTTGAGGAGAATCATAATGTACGCAGTCTTACTTTTGTATTTTTACGAAGAGGCTGCTTTCATGACTCAGACCTCTGACCTTATGATTGAACATGTTTCAATTATATTTTAAATTTTTTAATTTTATTTAATCTTTAGCTGAATTTATGACGCTCTATTTTGGTTAAATCTTTTAAATCTTAAACTTTTTGTCTTGATGGTCTAACTTCTAATCTTATTTTTGAACATTAATTTTATTTATGCATTATAATTTACAATGACTCAAATTATGATTAAAAATTAAAAAAGTGTAGCACTAATGTAAACATTTTAAAAGTTTGTTCTTTAAAAATAGGAACACTTCATTTCTATTTTATATAAAAAAAATTCAAGAAATAGTTTTAATTTCATCTTATTGTTTTCATACATATGCAAACAATAGAAAAAGGAGAACATGGTAGTTTGCAACGTTCAAAAGTTACAAGATTGAAGAATGAAAGCAAGACTTGGCATTAGACTCAAATCTGACAAGGCCGGGCCTAATATCAAGGGGGAAAATCCTAGTTAATCAAGTTTTGAACCTAAATAGCCCAACCCAAAACTTGATTAAGCTTCAGACTTATTTCAAGCTGAAAACTGCAGATGTATCAATTGCATGTTTCAATGATAATTCATATTCATCCATTGAGGCCTTTGCCAATCAGCCATATTATAAGTTGTACATGGCTGCTTTGACGCAAAGGCCTCTGAATTGCCTTAACAGATTCAATAATGTGTCAACCAGTGGAAGAGTTCAAGAGACATCACTTGATACCGATCAGTATGCAGTTCTACACCATTTTTACTCCCAAAGAAATTGGAGAAGTGAGTGGTACAATGAGTTGAGGTTAGCTGGCTAGTTAATTTTAATGGTTGGTTTGCTTGAGGTTGTTATGTCATGGTCTATAGAACATATCCATTTTTCCTTACTAAATGGTTCCCAAAGTTTTACCTAATCAACTGAAAAGGCCCTTCGACAAGTTGCTCCTCTTTGAAAGAAGTTTCAGTGTTGCTGTCCGAAACAAAATAGGACATGAGCAAAAGTGGGCAGCATAGGATTTGAGGCTTGACTTAATGATATAATCGTCGGATCTTATGCCACTCAAAATGAGGGTCGGAGGATATTAAAATCAGTAATGGGAGTGAGAAATTTCCACACTATGAACACTATCGACAGCATCCACGGCTTAAGATGCACACACACTTGCTTAACCTCAAGCTGACAGCTGATTTTAACAAGAACAAACCGGGAAATCTTCAATGTTACAGCACATATAACCTAATAGAAATAGGGTTCATCATAATGAAGAGACATCAACTCAAGCAACAAGATCAACTTTATCGCGATCAGGAGGAGCCACATTTAACCTCATCATGCTCTAATATTAAAAAGGAATAGGAGCACCAGCCTACACACAGAGCTCCACCATAGCAAGAGCCTTGCCTGAATACCTCTTCATTATGTTATCGAGTGGAGATCCATTCAGATGTCGAACATGCTAGACGTAATTAGGACATGCAAGATCATCTATTGTTCCTTCTTGCCAAGCATGCTGACCATCACGAGCCTGGTGTTTAGTTGCATTGCACATTCTAACCTTGTGTCCCTTGGGACCTACTTGAACCTTAGGACAATAGCTACATGTTAACACACTGTGTTTGGTAATCATCATGTTTGCCCCTATTACCATTTCAAACCATGAATTCGTTGTCCTAATGCTTAATCGCCTAAAGCTGGTCACTATATCCTTTAATTCTTCCAACTCAAGTTTAATTCTTACTTCATCACCTTTGGCATCAAAGTAAACATTTCCTTGAGTATCAATATATTCAGGATACAAGTTGCTCCTAATCTTATCACTCTCTATCCCCTGCTTGAAGTCTAAAATTCTTCCTTCAAATGAATATTCAAGTTTTGTCCTTCTTTTGGTTAGGTACTTTTCCAGATCTACACTAGCTTGTATACAGAGCTCTAAAATGGTAGGAATTCTTGGAATATTGCGTCTCTAATGGGAGATTTACAGCATCCCTTTAAAATAGAAAATCTTACCTTAGAAGGAGTCTATTTAAATATTTAGTATCATAACTAGTAGGTCTATTCTTGTTAGAAGTCTTATCATAAATAAACTAGTAAGTCTATTCTTGTTAGAAATCTTATCCTAAATAAATTGATGTAACCAGCCTCTATATAAGGCTACGTTATTTATGAATAAAGCATAAAATAAATTATCAGAGAAGTATTGTTTAGAGGATGAGACCTTGTCACAGACAGGTCTCCCTCTTATGTAGAAACATAGGGTCTTCTAAAAAAGAGAAGAACTACCAACAAAGGAAATCAAGAGGATTCCTTAGTGGATTGTCCCATGACTAGATCCTACATCCAGGACCATATCAATTTGGTATTATAACTAAACACGGTGGACGACTCAGGGAATATCCAAAATGAGCTTAGGGTGTTTATGCAAAGGCGATCAGTTTTTTCAGAGCTAACGGATGGCAGAAGAGGACTAAGTAGGCTTGGATGCATTTCACTTGACAGGGGAGGCCCAACTATGGTATTACCAAGTGGAAGAGGAGATACTAGGAATGTCGTGAGAGGACTTCAAGTCACAATGTAACACAAGATTTGGTCCCCCCTTAAGCACAAACTCGTTAAGAGAATTAGCCAATCTCAAACAGATGAGTACTGTTGAGAAGTACTAACATCAATTTCAAAAGTTATTAGCACGCACCATTAGTCTCTAACCCGAACAACAGGTGAGCCTGTTTACAGCTGGATTAGTTGATAGGATAAGGATAAATGTGGAGCTACAGGAGTCGAACACACTAGAGACAGCCATGAACATGGCAGAGAAAAATAATCAGAACGGACCCTCTGTACCAACGTTCAAGAAAGTTACTGTTTCTGAAGAATGGCATCGGCCTCCAGCTTCGGCACGGCCAACAACTTCCTCAACTCGAAGACACTCACATCCCAACTCCACATGTTCCTCTACTCGACCATTACAAGAACTAACAACTAAGTTCTCTCACTCTTCTTCTCTTCTAGAATCCACAATCTCACATCACCGTCCACTCTTTTGAACTTTAGCTTTTGTTTCTTCTTCTTTTAGTGAAATTGGTAAGTTACTAGTACTGGCTGGTTCGTTCCTCTTTCCTCTAAGTGGCTTTAAGATTCAAAAGGAAAGAACCATTACAGCAACTTTGAACAGCTACAGTAACTTTGCCATCTTTCCGAAAAGATTTTCGGACTACCTCTAGCTATGGAGAGTCCACATGTTAATACTTCAATAGATTATGCTGGCCACGCTGCCAAAAAAGTCAGGATTCAGGAAAGGGATGAAGATCCCCCCCCCCCCCCAACCTGCGCCGAATATTTAATCCACCTTTCCCAGTTTTAGTGTAGTGGTCAGTGGCTATACTGCCACTGGACTTGGGGGACATGAAAAGGAATAGCCAGAGGAGACCCCATAGCAATAACTGAAGGTGATATCAATATCATACCAGGTAAAGTTGGAATGGGGGTAGAGCTTTCACAGACCTTTAAAGGCAAACTCGACCACATTTGGGCTAATGCGGTTATCATCAAACTCCTTGGCCGAAAATTGGGATTCCACCTGATCAAAGCACGTCTGCTCTCTTTGTGGAAACCAACAGGGCCTATCAAAATTGTGAACATAAAGAATGATTATTACCTTATCAATTGCAAGGAGGAGGATGATTATATCAAGATACTCACCCAAGGCCCATGGATCATCACCGGTAATGCATTACCTGTGTAACCTTGGTATCCCAGCTTCCAGCCCTCCTCTGATAAAACCACACATGTGGTGGCTTGGGTGCGATTCCCTGAGCTGCCAATCGCCAAGTACCACCCATCCATTCTTACCGCTCTTGGTAACCTGGTGGGACGAACGATCAAAATCAACCACCAAACCCAACTCACCCAACGGGGCAAGTTCGCCCAAGTTATGGTGGATATCAACTTAAGCTCCCCGCTCAGATCAATTGTGGAGTTAGACGGTGAGCCTATTTGGGTAACCTATGAAGGATTGCCCCCCATCTACTTTACGTGTGGCCTGGTCAGACATGGGGAGATGTCTTGCCCCACGCACTCAACTGCGTCACCTGCTACTAAGCCAGCTCCGAGTGAACCGCAGGCAACTTCCACCGGCGATGACCGTCACCCACAGATGGCTATCAACACCCGACAAGAGGAGTATGGGCCCTGGACGCAAGTTCAACGGCGTCCCTGCTGACAACCACCCCCTGCAACGGCCAAGCGATCTGAAAGGACCTTCAGAACATCACCAGTAGGAGCGTCGAGCTCGAGGTTCTTTGCTCTAACAGAACAGGAGCCATTAGAGAGGAGAGTGGACATCTCTACCTGTGACACGCCGTCTGCGTCAACTCAACCCCCAATTCCCTCTCAATCCCTAATGCCAGCGCTAATGAAGGATAATCGCCTGAAACGACAGTCGACTAAGGGCCAAGGTAGCGTGGGTAAGGCTAGCGCGAAAACAACGCCGCCCCATCAACATCAGACCCATGCATTGGGCCACACTGGACAAGCCCAGTCTATGGGCCAGTCTCCTCCCACGGCCCAACTGTGCCCAAACCCTTAAGGCCTCATTCCCAGCCCAACTTACAGGGAGCCCAATTGCCTGTTATGGACCACGTGGCCCTTTCCATTCCTTCCCACGCCGACGTGGTCATTCCCGACCAGACCATTACCCTTCCTTCAAATACTGGTTCGGATAGCAGGGCCATAGATGAGGATCTTACTACGGATTCTCAGCCCAACGCCTCGGCCACATCCGACCAAACATATATAGCTCCCCCTACACGACCGCCAGATCTAGGCCTAACTACGACAACCACCATCTTTACAAGTTTAGGGCCTGACACACAAATGGAGGAGAGTTCTACAGATCCCACAATGGATCACAGTCGGGTGCAAACGGGTAGCTCGCATGCAGATTAATTCCCCTACCCGTTTTCATGAAGATCTTCATTTGGAATTGTCAAGGAGCTAGAGGTTGGACCTTCAAGCCTATCATTAAAAACTATATCCGAATCCACAAACCGCACCTGGTAGTTTTGGTCGAGCCACGCATTAGTGGGGATTGTGCCACAAAAGTTATCAGGAGCTTAGGTTTTCACCAATGTTTTCGGGTTGAAGCAGCTGGGTATTCGGGCGGTATTTGGCTTCTTTGGAAAGAGGATATTGCAGTCTGCATTCTTATCGCCCGCCGGCAATTTGTCCATACCAGTATTGAGTGGGACCGTTGGTCTTTTGACTTCACGGCTATCTATGCTAGCCCTACTTCCTAGCTTCAACGGTACTTATGGCACTTTCTACGAAAATTTGGGGGGGGGGGATTTTAACGCCAAGTTGGAATGCACAGACAAACGCGACAGTTCTCGTCTTCACCTGGTAGTCAACTCTCATTTTAGAGATTGCATGGAAAGATGTCTTCTCCAGGATCTAGGCTTCATAGGACCTAGATTCACATGACGATGGGGCCGAATCCTTGCCCAATTAGACTGGGCTTTCTGTGCTAATAATTGGGATTCGGCTTTCAGTAGCACTACAGTTACTCACCTTCCCTTTTTTAAATCTGATCATTGACCTTTGCTAGTGTCTCTTCACAACAAAGTGCCTCCTCCGCCGATTCATAGGCCTTTTCACTTTCAAAATGCTTAGTTGACACATGCTGACTTTCAACAATTTGTCGCGGAGCATTGGACTACTACCCACTCGGACATCAAAACAACTCACCGACACTTTGTGGACAAGGTTCAACAGTGGAACTTCCACACGTTTGGCAATATCTTTTCGCAAAAAAGGCGCCTCCTGGAGCGTCTCAAAGGCATTCAGATAAGATTAGAAAGTGAAGACACTAACTCTCTTTTAGAGTTGGAGGAACAACTCCAGGCAGAATTAGAACAGGTCCTTTCTTAGGAAGAACTCTATTGGTATCAGCACTCTAGGAGTCAATAGCTGAGCCAGGGTGACAGGAATACTAAATATTATCATGTGCTCACTATGGCCAAGTGTCGTCACGAGACATTCACTTCTTTGAAGGATGCTAACGGGTATGAGCTATCCGACTCGACAAGCATCTGGAGATTAGCCAAGAACTTCCTTGAGCAACTTAATATGTCGGACAGGCAAACCCCTCCTGTTCGACAAATCCGGGGCCAGTTTCCGCCTACCCCCTACACGATGGAAGAGTTGGCTAACCCTCCTCACCGGGACGAAGTCAAAATGGCCTTCTTCACTATATCACCGCTGTCTTTTATCAATTCTAGTGGGATACTGTGGGACCTTCGCTCACCGCACTCATCCAGAGGATTTTTTGACATGATGTGTGGGAGTCTGCCTTGAACCCAACCATAATGGTTCTCATCCCTAAGACCCCGATTGCCATTTCCATTACCTAGTTTAGGCCTATCACCTTATGCACTGTGCTCTACAAAGCCATTACCAAACTCATTGTTAATAGGCTTAAACCTTACCTAGAGGATCTAATCGCTCTGACCCAATATAGCTTCGTCCCATGGCACTTGATTATGGATAATATCATTATCGCCCAAGAAGTTATACAATCTATGAAAAAGAAAACAGGTAAGAAAGGGATAATGATTCTGAAGGTGGACCTTGAGAAAGCCTATGATCGTCTGTCATGGGATTTCATTCAAGAAACCTTATTCAGTGTTGGCATTCCCGAGTCCTTGATTAACCTCATCATGAAGTATATTTCTTTGATTTCTATCCAGGTACGTTGGGATAGGGACCTTAGTGAGGCTTTTCAGCCTACCTGAGGCATCCAACAGGAAGACCCCATATTGCCGTACTTATTTGTTTTATGTATGGAACGCCTCGGACACTCTATCCCTCGTGCGGTGACGCAAGGCCATTGGAAGCCTATTCGATTAAGCCACAATGTCCCTCCCATGTCTCACCTGTTTTTTTGCTGATGTCCTTATACTATTCGCCGAAGATTCGATTGACCAAGTGACCATTATTCGGGATACGTTATCCTCCTTCTGTGATGCTGCAGGTCAACAAGTTAGCCATGCTAAATTGAGGTGCTACTTCTCCAGCAATATCCTCCCTCACACCGCCCACTATTTATGCACCGCCTTGGGGTTCCAACGAACGATGGACCTCGGACACTATCTGGGCATTCCGCTACTACATGAACGCATGACCAAACGCACATATCAATACATTCTGGACAAAGTTCAAAAATGCTTATCTGGTTGGTCAGCTAACCTATTGTCCTTTGCAGGCCGCACCACTTTAGTGCAATCGGTTATTGCGGCCCTACCTAGCTACACTATACAGATGGTACGACTGCCCCGCAGTTTGTGTGATGCCCTGGAGAAACTAATGTGACAATTCTTATGGGGCTCTTCTACAGGCACTCAGCAGATTCATTTAGTTAACTAGGATTCAGTTTGGACTCCTAAAGAAATTGGGCGCCTCGGCATTAGAAAAATCCATGAAACCAATGATGTCTTCTTAGAAAAACTGGGATGGTCCTTAATTAATTGGTCCTACGCCCTCTGGGTTCAAATTTTATCTACAAAGTATAAATTTGATGCCAATAATCTCCCCAATTCTATCGACACCGTGGGCGGATCCATGATCTGGAGGAGCATAAAAGAGACTTGGCACATAGTGCTCCAGGGCCTAAGGTGGAGGATTGGCGATGGCTCCAGGACTCGTTTTTGGTTGGACCTGCGGGTAGGTACAAAGGGACCTTTGCTTAACCACGCAACTACGCATATTCCTGCTTCTTATCGCTACCTCAGTGTCAAACATTTTGTGGACACTAATGGTAATTAGTAATGGGACACTTTGCAATCGTGTCTTCTAATGTCAATATGTCGAGCCATTGTTGGTATTTTCCCTCCAAAAGACCACCTAGGCCAGGATAAGTTAATTTGGGGCATTTCTGACACAGGGCACTTCACAGTAGCGTCCATATACTCCCTGCTTATGGATCACGAGGAAGCCTCACATCATGGTATTTGGAAGGTCATATGGAAGTGGAACGGTCCTCAACGCATTCGCTTCTTTCTCTGGCTCCTTGATCACGATCGATTACTCTCAAATCAGCATCGGGTTCGACGACGCCTCACTACGGATGGAGTATGTTCTCATTGTGGTCTCGAGGAATCCGCCTAACATATTATGCGTGACTGCGGTAAAGCCCAACAAGTGTGGAGCGCTTTTCCTTCGCACATAATCACTACTGAGTTCTTCTGTATGCCCGCCCCAAACTGGCTCACCACCAATCTTAATTCTCACTGCCAAGTATTTGAGCACGATTGGTCCATCCTGTTTAGTGTTACCTGTTGGTTCCTTTAGACCTGGTGTAATCGGTCCCTCTTTGATGAGCAGCTCTTTTGGTCGTCATCACCTGTATCTGTTATTTTGTCTTATGCAGGTCAATTACACCAGGCATCCAGATGGCAAGGTGGAGTGGGCCCAGGCTATTGGCCTCGACATGCGCAGTTGATTGGATGGTATAAGCACCCTACTGGGTGGGTCAAGCTTAACACAGATGGAGCGTGCAAATGGCACCCACTCTCTGCCACAGCAAGCGGCATCATACGGGACAGTGGAGGCAATTGGCTTGGAGGCTTCAGCCAAAACCTTGGCGCGTGCTAGCCGGTGACTGCGAAATTGTGGGGAGTGTATATAGGGCTCACACTTGCCTGGAACCTAGGCTATCGTCGGATTGAACTCGAAGTGGACTCGATTGCGGTGATCAATCTCCTCTCATCCACGATTAACCGTTCTAGGGCTCTCAATCTCCCAGTTTAGAGTATTCATGTACTGTTCACTCGAAACTGGACGATTATCCATCGACACATTTATCGAGAGAGCAACAGATGCACAGATTGGTTCGCTAACTATGCCACACATTTTGATTTAGGAACCACCAATTTTGTAAATCCACCTATTGGGTGCCACTCTTTCCTCATTGAGGATATGTTAGGACTCTGTATCCCTCGACTTGTAGTGTAAGATGTTTTCGGTTCTCCCCAAAAAAAAGGCTTTTGAAAAAAAACTATTGATGGACCATGGAGGGGGAGCTCGACATACTTTTGCTTGGGCAACATCCATAAGCAAAGCTTTAGCTTGGGCAATAGCTAAAAGCTCCCAAGCCCGTTGCGGTTGTTAACAACTGAGACAGCAAACCCCTAAGAGGTTCTCCAACATCGGTCCCCAGTATAGGAAGTAGCCCAGCCTCGTTTTTCAAGCATTTGTCAAAGGAGGAGATGGATGAAAGACGAGCAAAAGGACTTTGTTTTAATTGTGATAAGCCATACTTTAAGGAACACAAGTTTAAGCAGCTGTTTTGGCTTGAAGTGACAGACCCAAAGGAGGAAGATGAACTGCTTTGAGCTTGACGACAAACTCCTTGTCAAGGAGGGTAGTAATAATAGGAGATTTACAACATCCCTTTAAAATAGGAGATCTTACCTTAGAAGGAGTCTTTTAAAATATTTAGTATCATAACTATTAAGTTTATTTTTGTTAGAAGTCAAATATTGCTTGGAAGATGAGACCTTGTCACAGACAAGCTTCCCTCTTGCGTAGAAACATAGGGTCTTATAAAAAAGGGAAGAATTTCAACAAGAAAAATCAAGAGGATTCCCTAGTGGATCGTCCCGCGACCAGGTCAATCTGTCATCATGCACCACTCTTGATTTTCCTACACGATCATAGAGATGAAAGCATTTGGGGGAAAAACACCAAATCCCACACTCCTCTCGTTCTCCAAACATGCATGCAACTTTGAGAATTACTTCCTGGACCAATGCAGGTTCGAATTTCATGACCCATAGGACCAACATGAACTTCAGTGCAGAAACTAAGTACAGAACCGGATTTAGACCAAGCAACCAGGGAAGGAAAACTAGCTTAACTTACAAAGACAAATATGTAAGCCTTCGAAATTTAAGGTCTTTAACGCAGAATTCAGCTACAATGATTCAAAATCGTCTCACTTAGAATGGAATCAAACCAAGATGAAGAGAAATAAGAGAGAGGAGAGAAATAATCTTTTTAACACTTACAAAGGTCACTTCTCATTTCCAAAATCCTTTCTGATATCACAATCATTTTTGAAATTTTAATATTCTCGTCAATACTCAATTTATAATTTAGAATTGGATCTTTTCTTTTGATATATAATTAAGTTAGAAATGTTAAATATCACATTCCATCATCTCAATTCAATATCGTATCAATAGATATTCTTACTTTAATATTATCTATAATACTCTAAATTTAAACTAAATTAACACAAATTTAATTCGAGTTTTAAAAAATCAAATACCTGTTAATTAAAAATAAATTGTTAATTTTTTCTACAAACTTTTAAAGACTTTTACATCTTATGTATATCCTGGCGGATAAATACATCAAGAGCTAAGTGAAGATATAACTAATGTCCATGGTTAAAAAAGGAAAATTATTCTAGATAATTAGAGATGAAAAATGTGGCCCAGTCCGGTCGAACTTAGCTCTGGGTTGACCAAACCACAGGTCAAGATTGTTTGGTATGATCGAGCTACGAGCTAGGCTTAGGTCGGGGTTTAGCCTGATAGAAAAATTCAAAACAGCGTGGTTTTGTCAATTTTAAAAAAGTATAAAGTCGGGTAGGCAAGTTAGGAGTAGAGCCACGAGCAGCTCGTACTCACTCCGACCTAACTGTCATCCCTACCAGTAATTTATGAATTCATTTTTATTTCATCTGAAAAGATGAAATTTTATCGCATACATTAATATTTAACAATTTACCATTAGATTTATGTGATGGCATTGGTAATTTAATTATTAATGTTAGATATTTTCCCTTATCAGGCATTTCATAGATCATACATAAACATGTGTTCTCTCTTATCAGCTTTTGACCCTACCAACATGCGAGGTCTCGATCAAGCAATTGTCAAAACTCAAATTTAATTTAAGTAATTGTTAAAAAATCCAAACTCTTAAGGCCTAGAAACCAAAATATTTAGAGTTCGTTTAGTTCTATTTCTGTTTTTCTATTGTAGCTTTTAGTTTTTTGTTTCTATTTTTTTAATAAAAACAAAAACCTTTTTGGTTGTTAATGTTAATATAATTGTATTTTTATCACTGATAATAAATACATATTAAATAAAACTTAAAGATAAATTATTTTAAATAAATAAATTTATTTAATCTCTTATATAATATTTATTAACAAATTATTAATAAAATTATGTTATTTTAAT
>JANSVA010000007.1:31486953-31510527 GCA_025504915.1 Erythroxylum reticulatum | reverse complement strand
GCTTAGCATTTATACAAATAATGAACACAAGTTCGCGATTCCGTCCAAGGCTAAATATAGGCGACAGATCGATAACGGACAAGTACTGAAGACAAAGGTAGGTTAGTGATTGTGAGTGATTAAAAGAATTTAGGGTTGCAAGTAACAATCACTAACCTACCTTTGTCTTCAGTACTTGTCCGTTAATTAGTCAAATGTCCTTCCAAATAGATTGATTACTATTAGTTAAATTTAGCGTTGCGCTTGCAAATTGGAAACAATCCCAACTTCAGAAAGATCGCCGTCACTCTTGGAAGGATTATGATGTGCTAACTAAAGAGTGAAACAATACTAAGAAGTTGGGATTGAATGTACTTTAGTAGATATAATCTTTATATATATAAAACCTTGATTCAAACAAATAATCATTGAAATTACTGATTAGGATGAGCAAGATATACCTTGATCTTGAAAGGGTTTTGCTTGGTCAGGCTCTTGGTTGTGGGATTGCTGTGAAGAAGAAGAATCTTGCGGAACCTGAACTGAGTTATTAGGATTGTGTCCCATAACCTGAGCTACGGCTGAAACCACAGCGTTTATGTCATGTTGAGATCGAGCTGAGTAGACAGGAATGGTTTGATCTTCCTCTTTCGCCTCCGGTTCATGGGACGGAAAGGGCCTCTTCCCATTTCTTCGATCCACCTTGTAAGCTATTGAAATTATGTATAGATATATGTAGACACACACACACACACACTCAACTCAGTATCATCAGATTAGGCGTGCAAAAGCTTCTGACGAAGGACTCCCAAGGTCAAGGGAGTATACTAATCGCCTGTAATAAATGAGCTTGTAAGAGGACGAGAACGGAGGGAAAGACCAAAGAAAAAGATAGGTTTCGGAAGCTTTGGAGTGTGAACTTGAATGATTTATAAGAAATATAGCATATTATTATAGATTATTATAGAGATTTAAATATAATTTAAATAATATTAATAAGGACTAATAATAACATCTGAATTTTTAAAAAATTAATTTAATGACTAATATTTTAATTGTATATAAATTAAGTTGATTCATACAAATTTTGAAATGTTAATTACTAAATTAAAATTTTGATAAAGTAAATAATTCAACAAATTAAACATTTTTGTACTTATTATTTATATTAATTATAAAAGTTATTAAATTATTGACCAAATGTTTAATTTTCCAATCTTTATGAGGTTGTTTCATCTTACTTCACTTTTAAAATAACTTTCAATTGTGCATTTGAAGAACTAATATATCAAAAGCTTAAGTTGTTTGTTCTTCATTGGTTCTTCAAGTGTGTGATTCAGTATGAGAGCTTACTGTTTCTGCATGAGTTTTCTAAAAGAGAAGACATAACTTGTGAAGAAGTTCCTTTTAATATATATCATATAAATTGCTTCATACTTTGTATATTTATATGTGCAATAGCTTAACCATTTCATGGTTTAATCATTTCATGGTTTGAATTTTTTATATTTTGAAAATTATTATTTACTCTTTTATAATATTATATAACTATTTGTTATTCATTCATTACTTTCCAATAACATGGTATTAGAATATAAGATTTTAAGTCATATGTCATTTTGAATTTAAAAAATTAGAGGACAAATTAATAGAATATATTGTAAAAGAATGTGTGATAATTAAATATTATTATAAATAAATAAATAATTAATTTTTAAAACATTAATGATTGAAAAAGAAACTAAGTTCAATTTACAAGAGAAAATTTATTTAACCTTGATAAATAAAAGGTAAGTAAAAATTACGAAAGGAGTTCATCATAAAATCAATTAAGGATTGAATAAGATTAAACAATTTTAAATATTATTAAAAAAGAATTTGAAATTTAATAAAAAGGAAGAATAATAATGAAAATTAATAAATTTATTTTAGTTTATAAAAATCAATTATTTGACAAAATTAGCAGAATAATTAATAAGTTGATCCAAAATTATTAAAGTAAACCAATCCGAAAAATTAAAAATCGAATAAAAATATTAGTCTTTTCTTAATCAATGTATGTAACAAGTAAGTCTTCCAATTTCTAATTACTCCTTTCTTATAGAATTAACCAATCTTCTCAATTCACGAGATGTGATGTGATATGATGGGAAATGCAAAAACCAACAACTAATTTAAATTATGATTTCCTACTCATATATCGAATAATATATTAACTTTTTAATTACATCTAAATTAAGGCCCTTACCACAAATTAATTAAAATATATATATATAGACACACACACTTGTGTATATATATATATATATACACAATATGTTTACTTTTTTTTCTTTAAGAGACGTAGTTTTAATTTTAATTTTTAAAATAATATATTTTTTATATAAAAATTTAAGAAATTCAAGATTAAAATAAAAAATAACAAATTAAGCAATGCCTAATCTTTTAAGACTTTTCAATTTAGCACTAAACTTTTTAATTTAATAATCAGATGAAAAGATATTTTTTAATGTGACGTATTTATCAAATATTATATAGATACCTATTTATTAATCGCACCATCAAAAAACGGACATTTTAGAAAATATTTAAAAAATTAGTCATTAAATTGAATTTTTTTAAAATTTGACACTAAATTAAAAATTAAATATTTTTAAATATGTGGTCCATTTAAGAAATCTAATTTTGAGTCCGGACCCTCTAAAATCTAAAGGGTGGGCCATAACCGTGGGCCACATTTCATATTCACGAACATCATCTTCGGATAAGTCCATTTTAACCGAATAATCCTGTTCTTTTGTCCACCAAAAACTACAGTATTCCACTGAGAAAATTGATAGAATTGGTCCCAGAAAGATTTTATGATGCAGCAGCAGAAGAGTTTTTAAGTATGTGGATCTAAAATCTGTGGATCAGTATCTCCACTTCAGATTCTGTAGACCACAAGAAAACAAAACCAAAGAAATTCTGAAACACAAAATCCAAGTTAAGGACATGGAACCAAAGAGACATGGAAACTATTTTCATGTCAGGTGAGTCAGTGTCAAGGGCATAGGTGTACTACTTTGAATTTTGGATCACATTGACAGATATTGTTCAGAATAAGCAAACTAATATCTCAAGTATACATCTCACTCATTATCAGCATTGATTAAGTCTTGCACGTGTCAAGGTAGTCAAAATTCTGAGAATGAAAATTTTGTTCATTAAGAGAACAGTGAAGGGGTACAGGCATGTACCTCACATAACAAATTGCTGATGCCTAATTACTTTTAACATGATTCACAGTTGAAGGTCTCCTTGTCTCGATCTGACATGGAGTATATTCGACTGACATGATCATAGGAATACGACGGAAGAATGGAATAATACCTCATTTCCTGTCCAGCCATTTCTGATGTCTGATTCCTCAATGGTTTTTGTGATGGATGATGAAAGGTTGTGGTCATTAGTAGGGAAGTAATACTGAATAGCATTCTGATCTGTGATAAGTTTGCTATTCCATAGTGGAGGTAGCTGGGCCTGGAAATAGTTGCTGGCAAGTCCAAGGTGTGGATTACTAGAAACCATCTCCCGTATAGGCCTGTGAAAGATTTATGGAAAGCGCCATAAGTATGACTCTCAAAGGGGAAAATATTGAAAAAGGTAGAAGCATGCACTGAAAGCTTAACAGACTACCCAATTTTTTGTTGAGGACTGCAGTATACAAAATGCAAGAATCCTCACACCTTTCTACTCACCTTAGATTCAGTAAAACAATGTGGCTATTACTGTCCAAAAGAACTTTGATAATGACTAAATAGTCATTTGCAAGTAGTGTAATTCTGAAAATCTTTTTGTTTCCAGCAACAAAAGCGCTTCAAAATAATCCAGAAATGCTAATAACCATGAAAACTATAAAAAGACAAACAAGTCTTCTGGAATCTGTACTGACGGAAACAATTCAATCAAAAATTAGTTCGTTTGATTGCAATAACTAAAGCATCTTTTTCTCTTGAATAAAGAACAAAGTACCTTTGAAGGGTCAGTGGAGGAGCGAACAGTGTCCCCTTGCACGCAAACTTCTGTAAGATGATAAGATGAAGTTGAAGTTGGTATAGTTTGTGGCTCTATGGTAAGATGTGCTTGGCCCAAATTCCTTGTGGAAGAACCATGTTGATTTGGGTACACCCATCGTTTAACAGCTGTAGTCTCCATCACTGGTCCGGAATGACTGGCATTCCTACTAGTCACGGGTTTATCTTATTAATAAGTCAGCCTTGGAGCCCCAGTATCCAGATCTGCTGATGGATGGGTATGAGAAAGGTGCAACCTATTACTTTTGACATAAAAAATCTGCCCACCTAGAACTGAGGGGAAGATTCATGATCAGTATATTGTAGATAAGCTACATTTTGTGGAACACATTGAAGTTCCAATGCTAAAGAAGTACAACAAAACTGCTTCTCTAGGTTCATATGGATCATGTATAGGCACCCTAGCTTGGGAATGGTACTGCTTTTCCATAGCTGTAGACGGCATTGCCTTAGTCATGACTGCTAAAGACAATTTAGATGGCACAACGGCTGGCACTGGCATTGCCTTTGTCACAGGTGCATAAGCCAACTTAGGAGGTGCAATAGCCAACATCGGTATAGGGAATGGACGAAATAATGATAGTATGTCCCTTACCTGCATCAAAACAATAAAAACTTTTGGATGATGAAAAATGTACAGTTGACAATGAAACATGTCGACAGTTTATGTTTGCAATCTAATTGTATTTGAGAGTGCTCGCAAATGAAACCTGCTTGCAGATCATTTAGTTCTTCACTACATTTTCCCTTCTGATTGTTATCTTGGATTGCTGATTCGAACTTGAACTCCGACAATGTTAAACAGTCCGCATCAATTTGGAACTTCACCTGAACAACAAACAGAGGGAAACACTAAAGAGGATAGAAAGTTTCCATTCTGTCGGACAAATTACAGAAGAGAATCGAAGGAACATCAAGAAGATTTCAACAGTTTGAAATTAAAGGATCCATCTTCCTATCTAACAGAGGAGCATAAGCACAACTGGGTTATGTAACTGTAGGCAAGACACAGTATAGATGTGTGCCTCATCACCATTCAACAACCATAACAAATGAGGTAATCAAACTAATGATCAACTTTGAACATTACCAATAAATAACACATAATAAATGTGAACAGGAAGTAAATTACCTGTGCAGGAAAATTCACATCAAAAGCTCCAGACTCCAAATACATCTTTCCCTCTGAAGTAGCACTGTAAGCACCATACAGAAGCTTCACCTAAAAGTCAAACAAGAAAAGTTTCATTCCTGGTTTGATCTTCTCAACAGTTTCCCTTCTTGCTGAAGGAAGCCCAAAAACCAAAAACCTGAAACACACGGGCTTCGTTCTTCCACTACACAACAAAAATGAAACCAGCAAGTTGTTTCGGGTCATCACTTTCCATCTCTCTTTCGTGGGTGACACCTCAAATGGCAGAACATGTCATAGCAGTCATTCCAACAACCAAGTACAGGGTGTAAAGCAGGAATTACAATGAATCAGCTTTAGTCAAAGTTAAGACATTTTACACTACATTTCTCATCCTTCCAAAGCATTTCCATCAACAAAACAAGAAAATCTGCAAGCTTGCAACTTGAATTGACACATTATAAAATAAACGCATATTTGCAAATAGCATGAAATGCCCACTTTAAACCCATCAGTTTTAACTTCAATCACCTACTTTAAAGTTTAATTTCCTTTAACATGTTCTTGCTTTTCATAGGTTTATCCACTTACTGTTGCCCTGAACTATAACAGAAACTTCATGTACAACAAATTAGCAACCTAACCTTGAAAGCATTCTCCGAAGAAATTACAGTAGAAAAGGTCGCGATTCAAGAGAAAACTACAAGGAAAATTTTCCAGACAGACCAAAAAGAAACTGAAGCGAATCTGTGGAACTGAAAAGCGAGAGGAGGAGAAGAAAATATTAAAATTCCCAATTGATTTGATCACGTAAATGAATTAAACTGCTGTGGAGGCCGTCGTCGTTTTATTTGTTAATATAGTCGTTTCACTTTCCAAAACTCATACGTGCTTGATGCTACTTGTTATATTTATAAGTGATGTTAATTATTCACTTTAAATCAATTTTTTAAAGTAAAAAAAACTTTTAATTTTTAATTAAACCCTACATTTTGATTAAAAATTAAAATTAATATAAACAGCTTACAAGTTCATTCCTTAAAAATAAGTATATCCAAATGTCACGTAATTAATTTTTTTAAATCAATAAAAAAAAAGGATTTTATAGTCACAAAATTACAAGGACAATCACATATTTCAAACAATAGGTACTCTTGTTAATGTTACAAATATCGTATCAATACTAATAACAAATTTGGTTCTAGTATGATACTATACTAGTGTCAATTAATACTAAGTACCGTTTCAAGTAATTTTTAAATTTATAAAATATTTTCTGAATTTTTTTAAATTTACAAAATAGTTCATTAAGATGTTATACTGTATACTTTATAATTTTACAATAACAATAAATATTCAAAATAACAACAATTTATTTAATTTTTATTAAGATTGATTTTCACATATAAATAAAAGTACAATTAATATGCAAAAAAGATCATTTAATCATCATACAACTAAGATCTTTAATTCTCTAACTGTACAATTTACAATAAGAGTACAAACAACTAACTAAAAGTAAAACCTTAAATAAAAACATATATTATTTAATTTACCATCAATTAAATATATATTATTTAATTATTTAATATATTAATTATTACTAAAATTTTAAATAATTATTACTAAATAATCTTTTTATTTTTTAAAGTTTACGATACCAACTAGATTGTATTTTAAATACAGACCAATACTAGCAAATGGGTTCCTTGTCTCAACGAGTGAATTCTAGAAGTTAACCCTTTTAAATTTTCCATTCATTTAAAGTCTGATATCAAAGCAAAACTTGGCATTTAGGGCTGGATATGACAAGGCCTAGCTCGATATCAATAGGCAAAACCCGAGTTAATCGAGTTTTGAGCCTAAATCTTCAGACTCGATAGGCCTGACCCAAAATCCAATAAACAGTCCCCAAGCCTGATCAAGTTTGAGACTTACTGCATGCTGCAAGCAGCAGATGAATTAATCGCACGTTTCAATGGTACCGCACATTCATCCATTGTGGCCTTTGCAAATCAACCATATTATAAGCTGTACATAGCTGCTTTGACGCCGAGACCCCTGAATTGCCTTAACAGATTCAGTACAGTGTCAACCAAAGCAAGAGTTCAAGAGACTTCACTTGATTCCAATCGGCATGCAGTTCTAAACCATTTTCACTCCAAAAGAAATTGGAGAAGTGAGTGGTACAATGAACTGAGGTTCGGTTGCTAGTTAAGTTTTAATGGTTGGTTTGCTTGATGCTGTTATATCATGGTCCTTGGAACATATCCATTTTTCCCTGCTACCTGATCAACTAAAAATGCCCTTCAAAAAGCTGCTCCTCTTCAAAAGAAGTTTTAGAGCTGCTGTCCGAAACGAAATAGGAGATCACCAAAAGTGAGCAGCATAGGATTTGGGGCTTGACTCGATGATAGAATTGCCGGATCTTGCGCAACCCAACATGAAGGTCAGAGGATATTGAAATCAGTAGTGGTCCACACTACTATGAACACTATCGAGTATCGACAGCATCCACGGCCTATGATGCACTCACTTGCTTAGCCTCAGGCCGACAGCTG
This sequence comes from Erythroxylum reticulatum, assembly GCA_025504915.1. NCBI lineage: Eukaryota > Viridiplantae > Streptophyta > Magnoliopsida > Malpighiales > Erythroxylaceae > Erythroxylum > Erythroxylum reticulatum. The sequence continues at coordinate 31,502,779 of JANSVA010000007.1, read as the reverse complement.
ATTTTAACAAGAACAAACCGGGAAGTCTTCAATGTTACAGCACATATAAGCTGACTCATCAGAATGAAGAGACATCAACTCAAGCAACAAGATCAACTTCATCGCGATCAGGAAGAACCACATCTAACCTCATCATGCTCCAATATTCAGACGGAACAGAAGCACCAGCCTGCACACAGAGCTCCACCACAGCAGGAGCCTTGCCTGAATACCTTTTCGTCATGTTATCAAGTGGAGGTCCATTCAGATGTCGAACATGCCAGACGTAATTGGGACCCACAAGATCATCTATAGTTGCTTCTTGCCAAGCATGCTGACCATCACGAGCCTGGTGTTTAGTTGCCTTGCACATTCTAACCTTGTGTCCCTTGGGACCTACCTGAACCTCAGGACAATAGCCACATGTCAACACACTGTATTTGGTCATCATCATTTTTGCCCCTGATATCATTTCGAACCATGAATCCATTGTCCTAATGCTTAATCGCCTCAAGCGGGTCATTATATCATTTGATTCTTCCAACTCAGGGTCACCTCTTACTTCACCTTTGGCATCCAAATGTACATTTCCTTGAGTATCAATATATTCAGGATGCAAGTTGCTCCTAATCTCATCATTCTCTATCCCCTGCTCAAAGTCTACAATTCTTCCTTCAATAGAATATACAGGTTTTGTCCTTCTTTTAGTTGGGTACTTTTCAAGGTCTAGACCAGCTTGTATACAGAGCTCTAAAATGGCCGGAATTCTTGGGATACTGCGTCTCTCATCATGCACTACTCTTGGTTTTCCCACACGATCATAGAGATGGAAGCATCTGGGGAAGAAAACCAAATCCCGCACTCCTCCCTTTCTCCAAACATGCATGGAACTTCGAGCACCACTTCCTGGACCAGTGCAGGTTCGAATTTCATGACCCACAGGACCAACATGAACTTCAGAGCAGAACCTGAGTATAGAACCAGATTTAGACCAATCAAACAGGGAACGAAAACTAGCTTAACTTGCCGAGTGTAAGCTATCGAAATTTAAGGTCTTTAACGCAGAACTCAGCTAAAAGGATCCAAAATCGTCTCACTTGGAATGGAATCAAACCAAGATGAAGAGAAATAAGAGACAGGAGGGGAGTCTGATTTAACTTTTAGAAAAACAGCTAAGTGAAAGTTGAGTGATGAGGCAATCAGCAGAGAGTTCAAAAATTCAGGGTGATATTGCACTTTCGCCGAAAACACGCTACTGTTCTGGTGATTATAATCAAAAAGACTCGATCTTGTACCTGCAACGATGAACAGGAACGAACTGAACGAGTTTATTGAGGCCAGAGAGGAGCGATTCACGAGCTAGATAAACTCGGTGAGCGACATCAACGAGTTCGGGGACCAACAATCCGTTTTCGGGTGGACTTTCAAGCAACCTACAAGGCTGGGCCTTTCTAGCTTCCTTTTCTTTCTTGGCTCTGCGAATCAGTTCCTTCATAGGAGTCAGGTACGGTTTTCTCTCCGACTTATCTCGCCAGGGTTTAGGTATGTCTATGTACGGAGGATCGCCCGCGGCATATCCACCGGAAAACAATAACCTTTGAGTCCATTGGTAATTTTGATGGAAATACTCGTATACAATCCTTCTTCGAAGCATCTGGAGGTGGCGTGTAGGAGTAGAAATTGCATCAAATAAGGGAAATCATTTCACTAAAATTGAGGAGTTCCATAACAAGTGACTAGGAATAGGGCTAGGGTTGGCAGGGGAAAAACAAATCTGCAGCCCTCACAGTGCTAACCTAAATGCAAAGCAGGGCACAGCAATTTGGGAGCAACAGATCTGTCAGGTTAGTTGGGAGTTTCAAGTTATATTCAAATTTTATTTTAATTTAATTAATTTAAATTTTAGATTAAACTTAAATTTATGGGTTCCATTTAGTGATTTATTGTTTATTATAAAAATATTATTTAAACTAAAATTATTTTAAATTATTATTATTACTATAAATGATAAGACTTATAATTCAAAATTAAGTTGTAAAATTATATGCATCACACATTTAGGGAATTTAATAAATAAATTTAATTTAAAATAATGTTTTAAAAATTGAACCGATTAAACAAATTAAACAGTAAAAATAACCAAATTTTTATTTTTTTAATTTTTCAATTTAATTTAATTTAATAATTTTAAAGTAATAAGAGTGCAAAAAATGAGTGTTATTTCATTGAGCATACGAGCGCTTCAAAATTTTCTACAACCAAAAGGATAATTACATTTCGTTTAGGCTGATTCTTGACCAATTACAATATCCAGGCGTAGAACAGAAACAGAACCAGAAAAATCACATCAAAAGAAGAAATTAGAAAGTGGATAGTGAGGCAGTGAGTGAGCACCATTGTTCAAGTCATGCATAGCTTTTAGGGAAGAACATCTGTACATGATTTTGTCTAGTCATGACTATCCAAAACTTTCAGCCTTCATTAAAGCCATTCTCTACACTCACGGATGTTGGGAGGACTAGGCAGCAAAAACTTCTTTAGGAATAAAAAACACCTTGGAAGCAACCCAATTGGCTCTCAAAATGTGCTTCTCTATAGCCAAAAAGAGATATGTCAGGTCACCCCCTGAGAAAAGAGATTCGGGGGTGGGTATGCTTTTCTTGATTTATATAGTTAGTGCCAGGTGCAGATCAGACTGCACAATCACCAACTGATGACGAGTCCGTCCCATTGGAAGGGTCCTCCCCACCAGCCAAACCTGATACGTGGTTCTCCTCACCACTTGTTCGAGGTTTTCCCAATCTTGGTCGGATATTGGTACCCATCGGAAAGGGTTCCTGTACAGCCAAGATTTTGTTTTTACCAAAATAGTACAGCACATTCATCACATGAGGAACCAGATCCATGTGTAAAGATATCAGATATTATCACAAGGAAACTGCAAGTATTTTACCGGATCACCAGCATTTGGACCATCAGTATGAAAGAGTATTGGGCGACAACGCTTGTCCTCATTCATCAAACTTGAATTCTGGAAATGGGCAATAAGAGCAGCTTTACCCTGAATCCTGGCATAAGCAAGAGATGCCACCTTCTCACTGTTAAACTTCTCCCACTTTTTGCCATTAAATGCCTGCAAATGATGTTTTCTCTTATCATGTTAGCTTTTCATTTCTGAATCAGTGGAGAGTGCGAAATTAGTATTTTCTGTCACAAAAGAATAGAATGGAGTAATTCAACAGAGTAAACTTCTTCGATACCTTATAAAACGGAATAATCTGTTGAGGATCAATCATGTTGACGAATGCATATCCCACGTTGCATTTGTTCTGTTTAATCAAAATATTCATTAGTGCTATAAGTGACAAGTGTGTGGGATGGGGTCAATGAATGGTACACCTAAACCCCAACAACCCCTACCCTGAAGGTATTGAGAAAAGCTTGATCCACAAAAGTTACTTGCCTTGAAGTCAATTGGCAGATAAAGAAAATCATAAGTTCCTCGGCAATGCTCATCAATTGCAGCCAGAAGCATCTTGGAAGTGTATCTAGTAGAAACAGAACAGATTGGACAAAATTAAAAAAAGACCAACGAACAAAAATGAAAAAGTAGGCGGACAACAAATATTTTGATGTCTGAATAGTTTGATAGCCACAAATTGAAATTCTTATGGCACAGGAAACTGTAATCACCTTCATAGTGAATAAAATTATAATGTAAAACTGGTCAAAGACAGTTGAAAGGGCAGTGAGGATTTTACTTACTTATTAGGAATATTCTTTATCATCAACGTTGTTCGGCTATCTTCACCACGTATAATGCGGTCAACGTCAAGCTCAAACTGTTTCTTATCTGAATTGTTTGGATTTGATTCAATTCTACGGTGGGAGAGGTTTCTCACACATTCATTAGAAGAATCAAAAGAGACTGGATTTGTAATCATTGGATTCCGGCCTGGGAAAATGTGGCGTATCTGCTGACTATGCAGCCCATTACTTTTAGTCATGTCCATAGCATTTCCACCTATATGAGAGAATATGCTGCGGGATGCAATCTCCATAGGATGTGGTGGAGAGCTGCCAGGAAAGCCCACACTTCCAAGAGAACCCAAATGGAAACTAGAAGCTTCAGGAGACTCCCCTGAATAAGCATGCCGCATGTCCCAAAGGGACGGATTGACAGATGGGGCAGATCCAACATGGTGTTGTGCATGTGCTGCATTTAACATGATAGGAGGTGCTCTACGGAATCCAGTCATATGTGGAAGTTGGTGAGCATGAACCCCATTAATAAAGGACGATGAATTTGGCCAAATCATGTGGTTTGACTGATGCTGTTGGCTGGAGTTACCATTGCTCCACATGTACTGATGCCCAGGAAGAGTGCAACTCCCATTTCCAGGAGATCCAAAAGCTAGGGACAAGTTTCAGTTACATCAAAAAGTCAGTAAAACATGAACAACATAACAATTTGGACATAAACATGAAAGTCAATACCAAATGCTCTACTTGAATTGTATGTTCAAAGAGAAAAAAAGGATGAAGGGTCACATTAAAAACCCTAAATCCCAGAAAGAGACTATTCATGTTTAGACCTAAGTACTTTGAAGAATTACTTCAATTCCAGCATACTTTTAATAATTCATGATGCACTTCCAACCATTCATTAACTGCTATTATGGTTAATTCTTATCTGAATAGGTGGATCAATATATGGCTATGTCAGTCAACCTGTGAGCTGATTACAATCTTTGTAGCAATGCAATTTTCACACAAACACATATTCATGCATACGTTATAATGTCACTTGATGCAAAAGCAGATGTGAATGAAAGGAGGAATTTGAATTAGCTGCAGTTGAGGATGAGTAAAGAGTAATTTAAGTCCTTAGGTTTCGATATCAATCAAAAAACAGAATCATCTGGCACAACAACAAATTTTATAGCAAGTCACCTTTTTATAACTGATTGAGCTTAAGCAAGTTGCAAAAAATACACATTGTAAGCTTTTTATTATCAGCATTGGGCTCACTATATCCTTCTTTCATCTAAAAGTGCGTTAAACAACATAAAATGGAACACAAAGAAAATCATAATAATCTGAATACCTCCTCCATTAATCTCAAACAGGTGCCCATTTGAGCCCACTCCTCCTATGTTCCTATTGTTGATCCCTTCTGTTATTTTTGAACCGACACTACTAGCCATGCCTCCCATAGCGCTTGTCGAGCCGTATGGTAAATCATGATACTCTGGAAGGGAATGAGGATGGAAATTTGGCATGCGTTGCATACCGAATTTTATTTCATCCAATGAGCGATTACTTTCACAAAGGTTGAACTGTTTGCCGACAGATGAAAATGACGCAGGAAATGGCAAGTTGTTTGGCACACTAGAACTCTGGTGAGCCTCCATAAATGCAGTCACAGGTGACTGGACAGTAGAATGTAAAACTTGAGCAGATACATTTTCCATGCTGCTAGATGCTATTACACCAGGTGAAAACACTGCCGGAAAAGATTTATTATGAGGGCAAAAAAAATACGATTCTTGTGAAACAACTGAAGTCCACGAAAATGAAGGTTCTAGACAAAAAGGATCATACCCATTTGCCTGGATGATAAGTCATCAAAAGGGCTTTGACATAGATTGGGCTCCTCATGCTCTAGCTCAGGCTGTTGAATAAAACTGCAAAAGAACATTGATCAATTATTAGCATGGAGGTTACATGAGGGGGAGCCAAATAAAAAATTAAGCACATATCTAAAATAGCCCGGGAACAAATTGATACTGCATTCACAAATAAAAGTCACGTATAACAAACACTGTTAAAGAAACAAAACTGTGTTTAATATGGTAAAAAGGGGAAGAAAAGCCATGAAGTAATAACCAAACAAAGCACCGGTAAAAATCAATATTCACATAAAGAGATATTATAAAACAGTGCCACTTCTGTGGCACCGTACCATCTTGTTCCAAATGGATGGCTTAATTCAAGCTTGATCTGCTTCCCAGCAATGTCAGTCCGATCCAGTGCAGAAAGGGCTGCTTCTGCAGCTCTAGCATCATAATATTCAACAACTCTCTGATGAATGTGTGGGCCTTCATGGATCTGAAAACCAAATAATGTTAAGAGCATAAATTGGATTTTCTTTTACCTTATAAACTTGAAATCAAATGGCCTCCAGTACCCTTACTTGTTTAATTTCTCCATAAGCACCAAAAATGCAGTGGATCTCATTATCTGAAACAGAAGGATCAAGATTGTAAACCACTAGCATGACCTGGTTCATATCCTTCCCTGCTGGATTCTCCTGATACAGTAGAAATGCAAAATAATCAAAGTGAAAACCAAAGACAACGGGCACAAATTAATGGCATCAAGAGCATTGTTATAAAAATAATAGTTCGCATTAAGTACATCAATAACACCAACAACAGCACTGCTAAAAACCAAGAACAATATACCTTTTGAAAGGAATTATGTAGGTCAACTTTTGTAGATCTCGGTGGAAGTGCTCCCCAAGCACCTCGGGCTGCCCTAATTTCTCCATATCCCTGAGAGAACAAAAAGTAAATGTTAAACAAGGTTGCAAAACAATGTAAGTTCGTTAAACTTGCAAATTTAGATCAAATGAATAGTTGAAGAGTATGAATAACATGCACCTCAGCTAGAGCCTTGAGATCAGAGTCATCAACTTTATTATTAATATTCCCGACAAAAATGGATTTGGAAGGATTTTTGCCAACAGTTGAGCCATTAAGACTTCCTTTTCCATTTGCAACCAACCCAACTAAAACAGATTTTCGTTGGCGCTCAATCAAACTTTCATCCCCTTCCAATTCCAGGCCTCCACCACTACTAAATAGATCAAAATCTTCCAAATCATCACCGTTGTAAACACAACCGTTTTGACCCAGCTCGTCAGTGACCCCAGAAAACAGACTGTCTTCTGCAGGAAGAAGATCACCAATAGTCCGTGCTTCAATTTCTTCAAGAGATTCAAAAGGCTCCTCTTCCTTCTGGTGACTTTGAACAGTTTTAGCAGGTTGGTGAGATTGACTATCAGTCCCCAACCCCACTGCACAATTTGTTAGAAGATTTGTCAGTCCTCTGGTTAGAAATAACTGTTCAGGGCTCCCATATTTGAGAGGATAAGAAAAAACTATTTAAGGAGTTGAAAGATGATAATGCAACCCGTTCACTGGCATGCTTAAGACTTTGCCACGAGCAGTTCATGACTTCGTTCAAATGTATGTTCTAACATGCCACATAGCTTCATGCAACGGAAACCACAATTCAAACTGATCAGTTTTACGTATTCAAGGACTTACACTTTCTACTAAATACATCAGACAATGAACTTGAGAATAGACTGCTCTCCCACTGGGCACCACTATTATCAATCAGACTTCTTCCCAGGTTATACGATGCAGGTTGTGCGGACAAACTTGACCAGGACTTCGGATGACGATCCACAGAATTAATTGCGGTCTTATACATAGTAGCATTCATTTCACCCAGCACTAACTTTTCTTTCTGATCTTCAGCCAGAACTGACTGTGACAGTCCTAAGCAATCCACTGACTTTGATCCAGTAGATGAAAATCTGTCCAAGGATGATGAAGCAACCAACTTGCTCCCCGGAGTTGGTATCATTCCATCTGTTCATATCAAAAAAAATCATTGTTAGAATGAGTTGCATTCAAAGTTTCTAGGTATGACCTGTGAATAACTGCAAAAAAGCATATGAACTCTTAACAAAAAGCTCAAAATGAATACTGTAACATGGCATCAATCTGAAAGACACAAGTGAAGGTCTAAAGTTTAGTGTGCAGCAAATATAAATTGGAACATGCTAAAGAGAAATGACACTCATGAATACTAATTCACTAAAGAGAAACCATAGCATTCAAGAGAAACTAACTTATCAATCCTTAATCATTCAACTCAAGGAGTCTTCTTCATTGCTAATGTAATCCTAATGCCTAACCATGAAACTTGCTACAAAGTCCTTCCATTTGATAACTTTACAGCCAAATTGCTAGATCCATCAGCGAAAATAAACTTGAACATAAACAGAGAGAAGTAGCTAAAAAAAGTAGGAAGGCCAATGACACTCGCCTTGGTGACCAGGCAATGAATGATGCTTCCAGAACCCAACTTTTCTCTGCCCAATACAATCAAACTACTTCAGAACAGAAAGAAAAGATGATTATACTTGTTTCAACAGGATTAGAAAATACAGAACATGAAACCAAAAATAGGAGGCATAATGCTGAATAAATAACAGAGAAGAGCCTACCTCAGCAGGAAAAAGAACGTCATCAAAGAAATGGGAGGATGCTGTACCACCCCTATGATCCATTATCTCAAACGACATGGTGCACGCTTATATGAAAGGAACTCTAAAAGTCTACAGTAAAATACACTATATAAAAGCAAAATTGCTGGCTATGTACAGTGCTCATATGTCTTCTCCTGAAAAGTAACCAAAAGGTCAACAGCTTCGCATAAATGGATAAATCAAGAAATGTTTAAAACGTTTTAATAACATTGTATGAAAGTAGGAACTGATAATGGAGGAGAAACGACCTTATGTGCGTCAAATTCAACATAAAAGGTTATAAATGCAACTTAGCAAAATAGGAACAGTTACCCTACTGAAGAAATCCTAAACAATATTAGGCTGCTAAATTGATGACAAAAACTTTTAAGGGAAAATGTAACAGAAAATCATCCTCAACCCCGTTTGGCTTAGATTTGCCACTTCCCGAAATTTCAGAAACCAAGAAGCCAGGAGTGGAAGCAAAAATAATAGCTCAAAATAAAACCAGGGGAATAAATTATTCAAATTAACCATTTTTAAGATACAGTTCAACATGCTCAACAACGACGAACCTAAATTTACCTAACTAAGAATCCGATCGCCCTGAACAATTTTTTAAAACTACTTTATGAACTCCATCCCCAAAAAAGTTCCCACCATGTTACAGAACAACCCAACCCAGAAAATTTTATACAAAATAAATACATTTTCAGAACAGAATTGGCCAGAACAAAATTCAGAACAGAAAGGTACCTCTCAAAAGAAGTTCATAGACATCACCTCCACCTCCAATTCCACTCTCCCCCAGCTCAAATCAGGCAAGATTCAGAATTTGCCGAGGGAGAGAGAGATAGATAAAGAAAGCAAACAATCCCGGGAAAAAAATCAAGAAACTACCCAAAAGCGAGACCGATCAAGGAAAACTTGAACAGAATTTTAAGGAAAAAAGAACGAACAAGTTAGAACCAGGGATCTTCGCATGAGTGCCCAACGCGAACCTCCCTTTCCCTTTGCATTGCAAGCTATTATGTGTTTCCCACCCACACAGGACAGAGACAGCGAGTGATGATGAAGGAAAAGGAAAAAAAAGTAGAATAATTTTTCCCCTTTTTGTATGCTTCTATCTAATCATATCCCTAATAGTTAAAAAACAGGAAAGAACAAAAAACCAGAGAGAGAGAGAGATACAATTTTAGGATAATTCTCCTTTCATCAATTCCCAACTCTGCAACACCGGCGATTCAGGAAGCGGAGACCAGAAGAGGTTCCGACGTGGCCAAAGCGAATTTCCGGCAAGATTTCGCTCGCCGGCAACTCAACTTCGGTCTACAGAGCAAGGAGGAGAGAGAAGGAGTTTGAAGTTTAGAGAGAGAGAGAGAGAGATAGGAGAGGTGCTGTTAGTTGGCGTTGAAATAAAGACAAACGGAAGAAAATAAAAGAAATAGGAGGAGAGAGGGTGGGGTTTGGGTGATCTCAGATGATGTTGTGATAGATTTTCAGATTCGGATCATAGCCGTTCACTTCTAGGTCGACGGCTGACGATTCCTTACAATGGGGAGAGGAGAATAGTTAGACTCGTGTCGGCGAGTGGTTGGCTCGTCAAGGCGATAGCGGCTGAGCTGGGTTTGCCATTATTGCACCGTTTTCTTCTTTTGTTTATTTAAAATATATAATTTATTATCATATATATATATATATATATATGATGATTTTTTACTTTTTAATTTTTTCTTATTAATTTATAAAAATACTATTTATTTTTATCTCAATTAATTTAATTTATGAATTTATTTCAATTTAAATTTTTAAACTAATTTTGTAATGAAATTTATATTTACAATATTATAATGTTGCAAATATGTGATAAAAATTTAATTTCTAATTAAATCTTAAATCATATTTTAATTTTGAAATAAAATATATATTTTGAAATAAAAAATATATAACCCTCACATTTGCCATAAGTTTGATATGGCAATTCATATACTTATACCTTTTTTAATATAATTATTTAATGAAATAACAAATTCTAAACTATTCAACCTTTTGAGTTTTTTGTAATTTAGTACTCAAATTTTTAAAATTTTTAATTGAGTGGCTAATTTTTAAAAACTTCAATAATTGAGTTCAAAACGTTAAATTAATATTAAAATTTTAAAATATTGGTTAATTAATTGAAATTTTTAAAACTTTAGATAATGAATTAAAAAATCTTACTTAGGCGCTTTTTAATATATTATCTCTTATTTAGTTGATGGTAATTTTATTATAATTAATACCGTACAAGTTGCTTTCGATTATAAGTCACAACGCAAGTCTTCCAACTTTCAATAATTCTTCGACAAAGTTGACGTTATTACATAGACTGTCGTAAAATGAAGTTAAAGATAAAAATTATTATATAAATAATAGTCTATTATTAGAACAAAACGTTGTAGTTTTAAAGTCCTTTTATTATTTATTGACCTGAATGCCCTAATAAATAGGTCAAGTAAATGTAAAGTCAATTTTTGAGAGAGTTTGGTATTAGTGGTTATGAAATTTTGAAAAAACACAATTTATTACTTTTACTTTCTGAGCTTTTGGGAAATTAATAAGTACTTTTTTTCATTACAGAAGATTTTTTTAATGAGTGTTTTGCTGTAAAATAAAAAATATATTTTTTAATAAATATAGTTTTTTTAGTCAAAATATAATTTTTTAAAAAGCTCAAATTTGGAGCTACCTAAAAAGATCATTACTTTTTTTAGTAAAATTTTCATATTAATTAATGAGTTTATTTTTCAATCCATTTCATAATTCTTACGATATTCATAAACTCATATCCAACGTTTACTTAACTTGATATTTATTTTGATATTTATAATTGCTCACTACAAACACATCATGAGAGACAACAAATTTTGTGATAATGCACTTTCTTAGGGATGACAATAGGTAAGGTAAGGTTAGGGTGTTACTCTACCTATATTTATATCTATTTTTATGACTCAACTCATATCTATATCTATACATCAGTTTTTACAATTTACTACCTATATCAAATCCATTAGATTGTTCGAGTTTTTAGATATCTATTGAGTTGTATAACATATAAAAATATAACTTCTAAATAAAAAATATAAAGAGCAAATTTTTACGAACACTCCAAATCAAAATTACTTTAATAATAGTAAGTCAAGATTTTGATTTGTATGTTCTAAAAAATCATAAAAATTGGAATAATAAAAATTATAATGTCTTGTATAAAGATAATATATACTTTTCACGATCAAGAACTGGAACAAAGACTGAAATATCCAAAGCTTCAAATTGTCTTTGCGTGAGCTCCACAACATTTAAAACTCCATCTCTATATCATTCACATTATTATCATCATATAAGAAAATAAAACATAATGAAACAGGTAAGGATTGAAGAATAAAATGAAGATTTTAAAGCTTTTTCTTATAAGAAATTATTAATATTTTATTATATTTAACTATAAATATTAAAGAAAATAAAGAAAAATATAGTTAATAAAAAACTAATAAAATGTAGGTATTTATCGATTCGAGCTATCACTAGACCCATATCTAAATTTATATCCACATTTATTTTTTAGCAACTATTTAAATTTTATTTTTTAACTTTCATAGCTATTTTTCAAGATAAATAATGTAAATATTAATCTGAATAAAACCCGGCTGCCATCCTTGCTCTTACCAAATCGGCTTGTAATTTGGTAGTGAAATGTGAGGTCTTAACTGAACCTCCAACTGACTTACTTCTTATTCTACCTATTCACATTTGTAGTATTGCTTTATTCGTAATTCGGTAAAGATCAGATTGTCTATTTCGATTAATTAATTTTTACTTTTTATATTAAATCTTATCAAAAACAGATGCTCCATCCCTTCTCCGTACGCGATCCTAACACTTAAGCCACCGCTCTTCTTGCTAACAAAAAGAAATCCCTGACAACGAGTGTCGTGTACGGAAACGGAATTTATGTGACCAACAAGGCGCGCCAAATGTCATCTCTACTTCAGTTACGGTGAAGTGTGAAGGACATAAATGAAAAGCTTTCCAAATCTAAATAGATGAGTTCGTACTTCGTACCCTTCAAAATTGATCGTTAGGTTAGGTGTAACGATGGTTCATTAAGAAAGGGCAAAAATTAATTAAATCCAATCATAAAATCATAGCTATTAATGACATGAAAACGATAATTAGCTGGTTTTAAGCCGTGATTAGTAAAGTAATTAGAAGAAGCCAAGCCGTTGAGCCGGCTAGCCGAGGACCACAAGACGAATTTGAATGGATTAGGACAGCATTTAGTATCGCTACGTGTCTTCCAATGATTTGTTGGTGCGGCGACATTTGATATTTCTGATTCTTTCTTTACACTTAACAACAAAAAAGAATTTCATAAAAAAAGCAAAGGTACTTTTACCTTTATCCTTTATTTTACAATTTATTTTAAAAATTGTGAATTGGGATATAGATTCGGATCCGCCCGACCCAATCCTTACGTAAAGTTAATAATCTTGATCCAAATGTTAATTTTTAAATTTAAGGTTAAATTCAAGCTTAAACTATTTAATTTAATTAATTCCAACCAAAACCAGAATCTGAGCATTAATTTTTTAGCTTGACTAATCCAATGTCATTCTATTTAATGAGCATAGGGTAATGGTTGACTTTTTTCAATATTATTTTTACTAAGCTTTTTCTTAGCCCTTTTTGGGCAAACATATGATAATCATAATAATAATAATAAAGATAATGAAAGTTAATTATGGAGTCCAATGTCTCAATCCTTATCATTTTAAGATGTTGCTTTTTATTGTCATTTATTCCATTACATTATCAAGTATTTAATAACCAAAAACTTTGAGATGGCAATAAGATCCGGGCTCATCTCAACCCTGGTTGAATTGGCCTCAGATAAGATATTGGGCCCAATTCAAATGTCGTTTTTGTATTTTCAATTAAAAAATTTCAGGCCTAGTCAAGTAGAACTCATATTTGAGCCTAACTTCCTTTGGCCTGGTCAAGTTCGAGTTCAAATTTATTGTTTTGGGCCCGATTGGGCCTCGGGTTGAGTTTAGGCCTCATTGTCAACCCTAATATTGGATATTCTTCAAAAAATTTATTTAATAGTTAATTATATTGAATTATTTTGTAAATTTAAATTTTATTTAAAATTAAAATTTTAACTAATGTTCATCCGGTATTATTTAGATGCTACTCAACCTTTTTTTGTTGAATTTTATTATTTTAAATTTATAATTATAAATAATATTTAAAATGTAATGTTACTGCCTTTTAAATAAAAAGAGTGAAATAAATTAAATATAACAAAAATTATATAACAAATAATTAATATCATATGAGAATAATAATTATTTTCAAGACATTGATTTTTCAAAATATAAATGATAAAATAAAAAATATCACATCAAAAAAATGTTAATTTTAAAAAATAAAAATATCACATCAAAAAAATGTTAATTTTAACTTTTTGTTCAATACTTAAAAAAAAAAGACAAAGGAACTTGTAGCCACTATCATTTGGAAGCGCATTAGGTAAATTTTTGGATTAACGCAATAGTCTGCAAATCACATAAATCGGGTATTCTGTACTAGACAACCCCTATATGACATGCTCGATCAATAAAGCATAGGTAGGGGAATCGAACACATGACATTTTAGCTCTATACTCCTCCACTCTACCAACTTGATAATACTGACAAAACTTTTATATATCTACAAATTATTAAAAAATTATACATATCACCATCATCTTAATTGGTAGGGTATCTATCATGTTTTATATTAATATTCTAAACTTTGATGCTAATAATGTAATAAATACAAATGCCTTGAGACTAAGTCCAATTTGCACCTAAAGAGCAACTCGTATTTTTTAAAAACTAATAAAGGAATTAATTAATATTCCCTTCAATAAACAACAAACTAAAATTTCATTGTTTAAATAAAATCCCATTTTATAAATGGCGTGAATTGCAAAATCTTATAAACAATTGCCATCTATCAAAATCATGAAAAAGTTCCATCTAAATCTCACTAGCAAGAGATAAAAAAAAAAGGTTTATTGCTAGAGGGTTCAAATTGATCTTCATGGCTCTAGTGTAGATGGATTTCACAATTTCATCTTGTAAGGTTTTCAAAACGGGTCAAGTAGTGGTGTGGAAAGAATGTTTGTGAGAGACATGAAACCATTTTTGGTAATTAGTAATTCAAGCTTTAATGTTTTAAAAATTAGACTAAAGTTAAACTAATAAGACAACATGCTTAATGTTTAAAAAGTTTAATCAGCATTCGACTATCTTAAAATCGATTAAAAATTGAATAAAATTAAAAAAGATTGTACTTACTCATTGAACAATTTGAAATCTAATTATAAAATTTGATTATTAAATAAAAATTAATTGATTTATTTTATTTTATAGAAATTTATTAATTTATGAAAATTGATTGATTAAATAATAAACTAATCAAATTTTAACAATAATAGTAATTAAAGTAAATTAAACTAAAATTCTAAAAAATTAAACAAAAAATTTAAAATTCTTACAATAAAACCACCCGAACTGATTAGGTATTTTAATCTTTTGCTTTTTATACCCTCCCCACTTAGTGCCAAATTAGTGTTATTGTGTGCTGGAATTTATTTTTCTTGTTTTGGATAAATATATGAGTTAGGTGAATAAGGATGACACGTGGACATTTCATTATTGGATGAAATCTAAATTTAGACGTAGCTGTACCTGTCCCACAATTTAAGGGTACCAACCTAATAATGCACTTAGACGGTAGGGTACGACCAACACATAACATGGTTAAACCTAATTTTGAGAAAGTTGGATAATTATCAACCCAAGAAGTCCTTTTAATCCAATATAATTTTTACCAAAATTAAAAATAGTTTTATGTCTTTAGAATTAGATGATTATCATTTTAAAAAGTATTTAAAAGTTAGTAATTATAATACAACCTCAATTTTTGAATTTTGGATAAATAAATTATTATTGTAATATACTGAAATAACTTATGTAATAATAAATTAATATGATTTATTCATTTATAATGCATAAAAATAAAAATAAAAATAAAAATAAAAGGTCAGATGAATGAAATTTAATTATTTTATTAAAAAAGCTTAATAATTATAATACCACAACATTTTAAAAATTTTAATAAATAAAAATTATTAGAATATCACGAAATAATTTATATAATAATTATTTATAAAATTAAAAATTAAAGTAGAATAACAAAAGAAATCTAACCAAATGAGAAATGCTGTAATTTTAAATAAATAAAAATGTATATTACTTATTTTCTAAAACTTTAAATATGAAAGTTTGAAAATTATAAATTAGTACGATGAGAAAGCTTATCAAATGTCTAGTCAATTTCTCTCTGTTTCATGTCTTCACTCTTGACTCTACTTCTTGAGTGTCCTATAATGAAAAGCAATAGTTTGCAATATCAATTGTTCGAGAAAC
>JANSVA010000007.1:31450317-31465962 GCA_025504915.1 Erythroxylum reticulatum | reverse complement strand
GTGGATCCTTACTTATGTTTTACTAGAAAAAGTGGCAATCATAACTCTTCAGGTGTGTAACTTTCTCTGCAATTGTAGACAACATTATAGAAAACCAAAAAATGTCCTCCAGTGATTCGTCTATAAAACAATTCTGCGAAACAACAATACTAACAGTCCAGATTTTTTCTGGGAAAAGAATGTTTGGAATGCAAGTGTTTCGAAAATGCTTGTGACGGAAAGTTCACTGATCCTTGGCCATTACTCTATCTTGAAGATCTAAAGCTTTACAGGTTTTCCTTTTGAAGATGTTTTATCAAAACTGCAAGAGTTGGAGGATGGAAAAGTTCTACTTCGGTTGGCACACTTATATGCGGTTTGTACTCAGTGAGCTCTCCCACTTTGGTTCTCATTTCATTTCCTTAGCAGTTTCCCTCATTTGATGCAACTTTAACTACAAGATTGGGGAGGACAAGGACCTATCAACTATGGCAAGAGTGGAGCTGAAAAGGGTTTTTCCTTCTAAGAAGGTAAGACAAAAGGACTGCATAAAAGAGACAACTTTTAAGGCTTAAAAATATTTGGTTTTAGTAATGCTTCAATTTTGAATGAATTACCATATAAAGAAGGTGAGAGGAAGGAAGTCCTGTAGATCCAGAAATGCTAATTGTCGAGCTTTCTCCAATGGAAATCCGTACCTTCCTCATACAATTTGGTTCTAAACGCTGGCAAATCTGGCCGTTAAAAGAGATTAATGAATGACAGAAGATGCATTCATGACAAAACAAGGTAAAAAATTGCACGAGAAGTTTGTTCCCGATTGTTTTACTTGTGTATTTTGCTGAAATTCCCTCTTCAGAAACTTTAACCTCTGGTTTTTAAAGCCCATCAAGCTTATACTTTAGAAATGCTATTGTTCTCAAAGTTGCAAATATGGAAAATGGGGTGAGGAAGGACAAGAAATCTTAATATTTAGTTGATTTGTACCCAACCAAGAAAAATGCTGGATTTCATGATGAGATTGCGATATAAGAGGATGGGTTCTTGTAAATTCTATCAAGTTTCACTGCTCAATTTGCAATTCTCTTGATTTCGAATGTTGTGAAATTCTGAACTTGCTTGATTCAGTAATTCTAGCACAGAACAAAAGTACCAGTCTTGAAGCCTATCCACCTTAGGGTAACTGTAATTCACCTGCAACCATTTTCTTCAAACTCAATCCAATCCTGTTCTACCCTAAAAATGCCCCATGTAAGGAGGAAACCACAAAAAACCCATGTCTATTACACTTCAAAACCCCATCTTTACACTTCAAAGCTATCAAAATTTTGAGCGAAAAGCCCTTACCCCACTGAATCTGATGCAAAAAGCTCTTCAAGTTGATCATCAGTCCACTGCAAGATTGAAGCTTTGGAACTCTGTTGTACACTATCCTTAGCTCCATCACCATTACCAATCTCTGTCCACCTATGCATATCAACCAAGTCTCCGTATTTAACTCTTTCTTTTTCCATAGTAGCAGAACTTTTTATCAGCACCTCAGCCCCTCTATCACCACCATCTTTGCTCTTCAATGTTGCAGAACAACCACTCTGTGTCAATAAACCTCCACTATCATCACCACCAACACTTTCAATTTCTCTCCCGTACCCAAGACTCTTCATGATCACCTCATTCCCTCTATCACGAACTTCTTTGCTCTTAAATGTAGCAGAACAACCACTCTGTGTCAACAAAGCTCCACTATCACCAGCAACACTCTCAGTGTGTCTCCCATTATACTCATACCCAAGACTTTTCATGATCACCTCATTCCCTATTTCACCACCTTCTTTGCTCTTCAATGTAGCAGAACAACCACTCTGTGTCGACAAACCTCCACCGTCCTTAGAGATCACTTTCACCACATTCCTTACAGTTATATTCAGGTAATGTACATGACGAGTAGGTGCAAAAATGGCAACGTTTTTTAGTATCATCACGGCCCCAACAGATATGTCCTTCCCGAACTCATTGTTGGAGACAACTCCTCTATGGACGCTGGCGTCAATACTAGCAGTTGGATCTTTTAATGTCACCATCAGATCGCCGAGTCCGTTAGGTTTACAAGACTTAACAATGGCCACGACTTGTGTCACCTTATCATCCAAATTCACTACCCCGTTCTTTATCGCACTCAATGGGACTCCGATAGCTCCGTCGCCGTCAATCACCAAGCCTTGACGACGAATGAAATCCACGGAGGCCAGCCAGGGGCCGCGGCTGAAATCGTCGTCCTCGTCGCCGACGCCGTCCTCAACAGCCCGCTTGATGTACTCTTGAGTTGGAATTGGGTTTTCGATTTGATGTTTACGGCGTTTCATGGCGGCTTGCACGACTCCGGCGGGTCCAGGGATGAGGCGAGGAGGAGGGTTTGGAGATGATAAAGTTTGGCGGTTTTGGGAGGGTAGAGGGAGAAGTGAACAGGGTCGGAGATATGGTTGAGGGAGAGAGACGACCGTGGCTGCCTCCGCCGTAGTGGTGGGTGTCCGGTGGTTTTGGTGGCGGAGAGATGGGAGGTCGGAATCGTCAAGGTCGAGCGCCTCTTCCCATGGCTCGTCGTCCATGACTCTGCAGTAAGTTTCTCGGACTTAACGTAGTCAATAGCCGAAATTAGTAGACGTCGACGTTTCGCTGATTGTGGTCCAAAACACTTCTTGATATGTTTCTTGACTTTGCATTTTTGACCCGGTCCAAAACCGATGACTAAGGCTCAAATCTCAATCCCAAAGAACGGAATTAGCCCAACTCAAACTAGCCTAACTACATTGTTTTAGTCAAACATGAAGTTGAGTTAAGTACAGCTTGAGTTCAATTAAATTTCGGGATAGGAGTTACCACTTTTGTATCTGCACTTTACGGGTGTCAATCAATTCTCCTTGAGGACATCGTTGAGATTAGTATTCCCAGACTAGTCTAGATTGCTGTTTGTTCTTTTTCCGGTTATAAATAATAATAATAACAACCTCGAACTTTGGATCGATCGTGCCTAATATCTGAAAACATATAGTTAGTAATGCCAGCAGGTCAAGTTCAAACATTCCTTTAAATACCTCATGTATCTCTTCCCTTTGCAGCTTCTATATTGGGATTCTACGAGACAAAATATACAGATTGCTAGGGGAAAATGAGAAGTGACAGAAATCAATCTGAACTTTTGTTCCTACACGTTGGGTTAGGTTCGTCTCTATTGGCGAAGACAAATAACAAAATACAAAAATTCTATGTCTCGCAATGTTTAGTTGCTGACTCAACTTATTTTTGTTCTGACTCCAGATCATAAAAACATAAAATTTTGTTCCTTCCAAAATTATGAGACAAGATTTCTTGTCCTTGTGACAGAAACAAAATATATAAACAACTTTCAAAAATATCTTTCCCCTCACGATGTCGTATGATCATTGCGTCTTACAAATTCAACAAAATTACTCTTCTCTCTAACAACTCTTCCTCTCGCATGCTGCCCTTCTTCCCTCTGATTTGTCTCGCCAGTCAAAGGTAAGTTTTTTTTTAGTTCAATAACTCATTTCATTTCATTTTTAGGTTTTTCATTTCATTAAATATTTAGGTTTTTTATTTTATTTCATCGTAATTAAAAATTACAAATACAATTAAAATAAATGTTGATATAATTATAAAAATATTTAACATAATTCATTTTATTGTTAACTTGTACAAATTTTTTGCTATTTAATAGCTCATTTTATTAAATTTTTATGATACTCATTTTTTAAATTCCTTATTTATAGATACAATTAAATTATTAATACAAATCATTCGTTTTAAAATAATCAATGAATTATATATTTTCAATCATATTATACTGCAGAGGAATTTTAGTCATTGACACTGTTTTTTATATTCTGTCAATTGCAACAAATACATTTCTGTCATAGAGACGAACACAGTCTTATCTGTTTTATCAATCACAACTAAATACCTCACTGTCTCCAATTTTTGTTCTGTTCTGTCTTCAAATTTTTATTTCATTCCGTCTCAACATATGAATCATAGTAACCATACACAGTGAAAAAATACCAATGAAGTTCCAAGGGTGCAACTAAAAGGATTCAATAATGATCAATTCTAGTACCTGGGATCTTGGAACTAGAATATCACAAATAGTTTAAAGTTGAAAGTGTATCCAAAATACCTCTTTTGGTTGACAAATAACTGATTGGTTGTCTTCAACTGTTTGACTCTTCAAACAGTTACAAACGTTATTCGAAAAGTAGCAAGTTCGATGGCTGATTTAAGATAAATAGTCAAAAATGATAGGAGCGGTTTTATCAATCAGTCAGAATTTTAACTATCAAAAGTCAATTGTACCTTTTAATTGAGGTACCTAGATACCTACATTTTAGAAACAGTGTTTGTTCTTATTATTGTTTTATGTAGTTATAGGTTAAAAATAAAATATTGACCTTAAACGAAAATAAAAATAGAAAGAGTTACATAAATTTTTCGTAGATGATGAAACAGTACAGGTGAATATGACTTCTCTAAAATTTAAATTCTTTTAAGAATATACAACAAAATACTAAAATATATAATATTCATACCCTTATATTTTTTTAAAGACATGTCCTTATAAGTCATTTTACACATAAATAGTTAATACTAAACAACTAATTTTTCCAAATGTCTCTAATAATACAGCTAATGCAATAAGCTAGCCAAATTAACTAATATAATCAGCTATCAACTAACAGCTAATGCAATCAGTTGATTACCAATCAGAGCCAATATGAATATTAACGATTATAACAAAATATAAAATATACTATTACGTTTTGAAGTATTTAAATTAAATTTTAATACTTTTAAAATATTTAAAATATACCCTAAACAGATGAAAATTTTAATAATATTATTGTTATTTTACTCGATATTATTATTAAATAAATCTGTTTAATTTATTTATTGTGAAACAAGTGAATGGAAGGGATTGACACAGGAATGGAACACGTTTCATTGACGCAGGAATGGAACAGGTAATGTGAAACAGACGATTTCAAGAAGCTTGAAAATGAAGGAACAGATCATCTACGTACTTATGTGGACTTAAAAAATGTGTAGAACAGATGGGATGGCAAAAGGTAAGAATAGGATATTTCGTTTCGTTATCATTCCTGAAAATAAATATTCAGCGACAGCCATGAAAAGTCGCAAAGAAAGAAAGAGCTACGGAGTCCCATTCTTCTATACAAGAACCAGCTTAACCCGTGAATTGCGTTGCGGCCATCAACAAAACCACACAAATCCCGAAACAACAACCAACAACACCAGCAAGACGAAAAACAAGAACCCTTCTCGTTTCAGAGCAAAAAGTTTCGACAAAAGAGGTTGACGAACGAACATGCATTTCTCGAAGCTCGACGACTCGCCGATGTTTCGGCAACAGGTTCAATGCTTCTCCCTCTTGTTTCCTACTTCTGGCTTGTTGAAGTTTAAGCTTAGTTCTTGCTTTGATGGGTTGGTGGTGGTGAAGCAGATACAGTGCATGGAAGAAAATGCTGAGATATTGAGAGGGAGATGCCTCAAGTTCTACAAAGGATGCCGCAAGTATACGTGAGTCTGTAAAAGTAGAGTTAAGTTTCATAAGATTTGATTTTACAGGGTAAAGGACACGTTGTTGTTCTCTGTTTCAGAGAAGGACTTGGAGAGAGGTGCAATGGAGATATAGCTTTTGCCTCTGCCCTTGAAATATTTGGAGGAGGATACCATGACCCTATTTGTGTCGCTTTTGGAGGTACCCATTACTATGATTGTTTCGCTCTTCTATTCTGGTGAGGATGATCGGTTCAAAATGTTAGGATTTTGCCTCGTTAAGTTTCGTCAGAAACTACTTTTTCTTTTCATTTTGATGAAGCGAATCATTCCTTCTGTCTTCTCTGTAAAGAGAAGAATGTTATTATCTTGTGAACTTCATGGAATCTATTGTGTAGAAGAATACTTTCAACCCCTTTTTCTTCTCTTCAGGACCTGTTATGAACAAATTTACAATTGCGTTAAGAGAAATTGGGACATATAAGGAGGTTCTTCGATTACAGGTAGAGCATATGCTAAATGACAGGTTGCAACACACCATCAATGTTAACCTTCAAGAAATTAAGGTAGACCTGAAATGGTGATTTAATCAGTTGGATTTATATAAAATATCTCGTGATTCCTTTACATAAACTTTCCTCGTCTGTTGGTTTATGACTGATAACTCAAGTTTTTGCAGGAAGCCCGAAAGAGATTTGATAAAGCTTCCTTGGCTCATGATCAGGTGGGCATTTCATTTGAATGTACTTGTATGATTGCATGTTCACTGTGTTATGGCTTGCGGGTTTTTTCATTTGAATGTCCTTGTATGATTGCATGTTCACCATGTCATGGCTTGCGTTTTCTTTGAAATGCATCATTGTTACTTTGTTAGAGTTGGCAATGAGCCTTCTCTGAAAAAAAATTCAGGCTTGAATATTCAAGTTTGAACTCTAGTCTGATCCTATTTAATATAGTTAAACTTATCGAATTCAATACAGATTGACCAGATTTCACATAAATAATTGGTCTGAAAATCTATATTAAATCTGAGTTTGAGTCTATTGATTTTGGGTTAAAGCATTTCATGAGAAGATTTAGCTACTTAAGTTGTTACTTTTTGCAGGTTGTTTTGTGTGTGTGTGTGACTGGTCATCTCTTCCAATGTTGATTGATGATTATAGGGTTTGTTTCTGATTAATTTCTGCTTGATCATGACACTTAATGCCAATGTCAAGTTGTACTGCAGGCCCGTGAAAAGTTTCTCTCCTTGAGAAAGAGCACGAGGATGGATGTAGCTGCTGCCATTGAAGAGGTATTCCTAACTTCAAACTACTCTTCACTGGTGCATGGATTGATCTGGTAGATTATCATGGATATCCATCAAGTGGGTTCTAATTTCTTTTTTAGAGATATTCCAGGAACTGCACAATGCAAGATCAGCTTTTGAACAAGCACGCTTTAATTTGGTAAGTGATTCAATAAAAGTTATGCAGAACACATGATTTTGCAGTTCATTACTCTGGAAAGTTTATGAAGGGAATGGGTTTCTGCTCCAGGTTAGTGTGCTTTCTATTGTCGAGGCCAAGAAGAGATATGAATTCTTAGAAGCTGTTAGTGGGACAATGGATGCTCATCTTCGATTCTTCAAGCAGGTGTTTCTAAGATCATGTGATGATTACCTGTTGCTTCCTTCTGAAGATTTGATAGTGCATGTTCATGGTATTTTTGTTTCCTGATTCTTACAGGGTTATGAACTGTTACATCAGATGGAGCCTTTCATTAACCAGGTAATTTCCATCTTCAAGATCAAATTGCCACCTTCCAGCTCCACCCTGATAAGGACATCCATAACCCTTATATGATCATTTGGTTGCACTACACTTGCCTCAATCTCACTTATCACAGGGGGAATGAAATTAGGGGTGCCAATGAACTAGACTCGATTGAGTTTTAGGTTTTAGGCTCTCATTCGAACTTTAAATGTTTATTAGGACTTCAGGCCAACAATGTCGCGTTTGAGCCAGATGCCTGAAAATTTTTATTAAGTCCACAACAAGTCTGAATTGAAGTCAACGAGCAATCCAGACCCTTTTGCCATCACTAGTCAGAATATTACCATCTATACTTAAAAAGGATTTCCTCCTTGCCATTCATCTGATAACATAATTTGTCCAAGAAACAAATTGATAAGAATTATGTGAATGCTTACACAATCTCATTTATCATACATAGTAGTGTCATAGAAGGCATTGCACGAACCATTCTCTAAAGAGACTTAGAGAATACAGTTCCCTTAGATTGCCTGATCTGCACTTGAGCTTGATTTGTTCCTACCAATGCATCAATGCTTTACCAGAATATAGGACACATTTCTACAAGAACAAACCTAAACAGTTATTTCCTGGTCTTTATTGAGAATGAAAGCCATTTAAAATCTCAAAATCCACCCTTCTCTGTGGAGTTTGTAAGCAGCCTCGAAATTGATTTGGAATGATGAGTCAGTTACTGACACGCCTTACTACACCATGGCTCAGTTTTGCACTATATCTATGAAAACCATCTGGAACCTGCATGTTATTAATTGATTTCTTTCCTCTGCTCTATTACAGGTCTTGGCTTATGCACAGCAGTCTAGAGAATGTTCTAATTATGAGCAGAAGGCTCTTAATGAAAGGATTTAACATTACATGAGACAGATTGATCGGGAAAGTAAGCAGTCTTTAAATGGTAATTGTTCTCCTCGTGCCGAAGGTGTCCCTCCTTTCCCTAGGGCTTCCCATAAAGTGATAGAGGAAGTTGTGCAATCTGCAGCAACAGGGAAGGTAGTTCCATATGTAACTAGTCTGTTCTTTCAGAATCAACTTTCTCATTTTGTAATAGTGCAAATTTGCTCTCTTCAAAACTTCGAATGGATTCACGATTGGGTAAGTAATCATCTTAGGCCACTGGATACAACACAACATGCAGGTCCAAACCATCCGAGAAGGATATTTGTCAAAACGTTCATCAAATCTGAGGGGTGATTGGAAGAGAAGGTTCTTTGTTCTTGACAGTCGAGGGATGCTTTACTACTATCGCAAACCATTCAGTTGGACGACTGTAAGTCACTAGTGTGAACACAGCTTGTGATTCTGAGAGTTGTATGTGCTGCTCTTTTATGGCCAAGCATGCAGCTTACTTGATCATGTTGTTTCAGGCAGGTGGTAGTCAATCTTCTGCACAAAGTGGTGTTTCTGAAAATGGTCACGGGTTGCTTAGTCGATGGCTATCTTCTCATTACCATTGTGGTGTTCATGATGAAAAATCTGCTGCACGTCATGCTGTGAATCTACTAACATCTACAATTAAAGTTGATGCCGATCAGACAGATTTAAGGTTTTGCTTCAGAATCATAACACCAGTGAAAGTCTACACTTTGCAGGTGCCTTCATGAAAATAATAAAAACTGTGTTTTTTCGATTTCTCATTAGAATCTGGTCATCAGTTTGAGGATTCAGATCATACCTCCAGCAGTTCTTAGCTGTATTTGCTTGCAACACAGGCGGAGAATGCAGTGGATCAAATGGACTGGGTTGAGAAGATAACTGGAGTTATCGCTTCATTATTGAGTTTTCAGAATCCTGAAGAAGTAACTTTCTTAACTTATTCTTGGCTTAGTATTCACAGATTCAATAAATTGATTACGGGTGCCTCAAATCAATTTTCAGCTTCTTTCTGCCAGTATGGATACTGGTGATTGTTGCTCTGTCAGTGATGGTAGCTCAATAGTAGATATTCGTGACATGGATCATCAGGATATACTAGAGTTCACAACCAAAAATCTCACCACCGGAAACCATTCATCCAATTTGCAACAACGACAACATAGTGTGAGAAGCGGAAAGCCAATTGATCTATTGAGAAGAGTACCTGGAAATGATAAATGCGCTGATTGTGGGGCACCTGAACCAGACTGGGCATCTTTGAACATAGGTGTCCTTATTTGCATTGAATGTTCTGGTGTTCATCGTAATCTTGGTGTACACATCTCCAAGGTAATTTACTATCTTTGGTGTTCGTAACTTTTTGGTCATCTCATAGTGCTTCAAATGGTGTTCTTGTATGAATCACAGATACTTATCATGTTCTTTTCGTTTTCACCTTGCATTATCGTTAATGTTTTGTTCCTTCTGTGCATTTATCTAGTCTTGCACATGACCTTCACTTCAGGTAAGATCACTGACGCTGGACGTGAAAGTATGGGAGCAATCTGTCTTAAATTTTTTTCAGTCACTAGGCAACATTTACATAAACTCAGTCTGGGAGGAAATGTTGCTGCCAAGTTCGTCTCCATCTGATGAAATAGCTAAAGGGTACGTGAATCTTAATCCATTGATGCCTGGCTCTGTATCTTATGTTTTCTTGAAAGCTGATAATATGTTGCTAGTCTTTTATTATGTAGCTTCCCAGATTCTGATAGAAAGAGACAATGCAGAATAACAAAACCAATTCCTGATGATCCAATTTCAGTAAAGGAGCAGTTTATTCATGCAAAGGTATATCTACCATTGTTTAAAATACTCGGATTCAAATCAAAGAGCTGATCTCTGTGGTTGATCTGATCAACTTTGTAACAAATACTTGCCTTTTTCCTTTTGCAATGCAGTATACAGACAAAATGTTCGTCCGCAAAATGAAGGACAATCCTCATCCCCTTCATGTGGCACAACAGTTGAATGAAAGCATCCATGCTAATGATATAAAAACAGTTTACCGCAATATTATCTGCTCCACTCCAGATATCAATGCCATACGTGGGTCAGCATCTCTAGGTAAACCCCTTCAGCTCTTGCTGCAGTAGCAAGAGAACACAAAAAATCCTGATATTGAGCATTGTTGTTTTGAAGGTGATAATATTGAAGTTCCAGTCACAAAGGAAATTTTTTATGGATGCTCTCTGCTTCACCTGGCCTGCCTAACTGCAGATATTGGCATGTCAGAGCTTCTACTCCAATATGGTGCAAACATAAATGCCTGTGATTTGAAAGGTCGAACTCCATTACATTATTGCATTATCAGCAGGAGATCTGGAATTGCAAGATTGCTTCTTATGAGGTGGTTTTCTTTTTTTCCTCTTAAGCAGTTCTTTTACTAATATCTTCTGATAATCTCTAAATGTTTCCCCTACTGATCGCTCTGTGTTACTAATAGATTCCAAAGCTTTTCCTGGTTCACCATAATTTATTTATCGGCTCTGTGATACGTTGAATGCTTATTCGACCACTTCACGTAGTTACCATTGAGCAGAACTTTTTCAACCGTTGGTATCTAGCAGTCTTCACTATTGTTAAAGAACCATCTTCCCTTTACTAATTCCATCAGGATTTTCTGGTATTAGGGAATCAGCTTACTATCTTATGGTTCATTATCTTACAAAGGTCACTCATGACTATACCAACCATTGCAGAGGAGCCGATCCACGAGCTGCAGATGGAGAAGGTAATACTGCTCTTCAACTCATTAAAGACTCGGCCCTCAATGACAATGACCTTCTTGGTCTGTTAAACGACAAGCAAATGAATTGCTAAGTCATAGCCTGGAGACAACTAAATGATGGATCCTCAAAATGCAGTGAAGGGGTTATGCATATCATAGTCTTGAAATTGGAACATCTGTTCCATGTTACAGAACAATGTGTTTTGGCTAGCTAGGACTTCCAATTTCAGGGTTATTTTAAGGGATTAGTATGTATATAAATCATCTTTCTAACTTTATGCCCTAAGGGTTTTTGTTATTGCAGTCTTCTATATAAATAATAGGTAAATGCACTGAACACTACCGACATCAATGAAATTCATGTGATTAAATTGTCATTGACAACATTGCTCGAGCAACTATGAGGACCAAATGATATTACCATGTTATTACAAAGTGCAATGAAAAGTGTCACACGTTAATTGCTCAAATATATAACAAAATAAGTGAGATGGACAAGAAACACTTACCACAAAACATTTCTTTATAAATTTGCATAATGCCGGTTGTTTTTGCACCAACAGATGGCTCAGTGCCCTCCCTAGCTTGACTATGAATTCTGAAAAAAATGTTCCAATTGAAGAGGAAGTGGCACATCAGGACAAGAAGCTGTGACAGCAAGTATAATGCCAAGCTGCTAAAGTCAACCCAGAAATATTGAAGAGAGAAAAAGGGCATGAACAATCAATTATTACCTAGTTGGGCATAAAATGCAGCCTCAGTTAGAAATCTGGGGAAGGAAGCTGCACATAAAATCAGACTGTGGATGAGCTGCCAAACCTTTTATGATAAATGAGTTAACAGCATAGGCTTAACGTCCTATAAACAGCCTTCCGGACTAACAGTCATGCATATTGCCACAGGGCTCTAGATGGGATCAACAGACATAGGCTTAAATCCCTGTAAGAGCCTGTCCTGGCCAACAGTTACACATATTCCGACAGAGAGGCCGGTAGCAAACCGTTCAAAACTTTCCTTCTTCAATAGCCAGGTGCCATTTGATGATTAAATTGCTGTTTGTTTTAAGAAATCACCAAAACTCTCAGAGTTTAAGTTATCTTGATCTTCATTAACAAAGTTCCGTGGCAAGCTGGACTCTGGAACCCATTTCAACTTGATCATACTCTCCGAGACTTCTGCTGCTACATCCATCTTTCCTGTTTCACGAAAGCCACAGAGCAAAGTTCTACAAGTATCCAGACTCAGCTTAAATCCTTGCTTTTCAATTTCATGAAGTGATTTTAACAAATCAGACACATCTTTTCGGCAAATTCTTTCAATTAGCTCCTTAAGGAGAGCTTCGCTCATCTTCACACCCTTCAAAATCATTTCATCAAAGAGTATCAAAGTTTTGCTCAAGTCACCTCCTTTTAGGTGGGCATTAACCATCTCACTCCAGATTACATCATCGACCTCAATATCCCTCGCAACCAACTCATCAAAGAGAGCAAACATTTCAGATCTGTTCCCCATGCTGTTATAGCCATTTAAGAGAGTTGTGTAAGTTAAAACAGTTGGCATCAGATTCCTTTTTTTCATCTCCAGAAATAACTGCTCTGCCTCCTTTATCATTCCTCGTTTACAGTGATAATCAATCAGAGTTGTATAGGTTGTGTGATCTGGCACCACATGTATATCAACCATATCTGCCAACAACTTATTAGCTTCAATCAGATTTCCCAATTTGCAGAGACCACCAATCAAAGCATTGAAAGAAGAAGAAGAGGCAAATCCCTTCTGCACCATTTCTAAGAATAAAGACTGAGCCTTCTCTATATCTCCACCATCACAACATCCATCAATAAGGATGTCATAGACAAAATCGTTGGGTTGAATAGCCTCTAATTTCATCCCATCCCACAATTGGAATGCCTCCACTAGACTTCCCAGTTTGCAACACCCATCCATAATCATCCCATATGTCACCACATCACGGGCCAGACCTCTTTCAGGAATTTCATCAAACAGTTCTCTTGCTCTTCCAATGTCACCTGCTTTGCAAAGTCCCTTTATTAAGGCATTATAAGTGGCAATATCTGGACCGATTCCCTTCTGAGACATGCCCTCATGGAGTTGGAAAGCCTTCTCCATATCACCTTGCTCACAAAAGCCAGAAATGAGAGAGTTGTAGGTAAAGGTGTCGGGTACCAGACCCTTGTCAACAAGTTCAGATAACATTTGTGTTGCTTCCTGAATTATCCCATTTTCTGCAAGACCATGAATAAGAACATTGTAAGCTTGCAAATCCGGTAGCACTCCGTATTCAGGCATACATCTGAAAATTGACAAGGCGCCCACAGTGTTGCCTTTTTTGCAGTATCCATCTATCATTGCCTTAAATATAACGTCATTTGGAGTTATAGCAGATTCAATCATCTTTTTGAAATACTCATGTGCAACTTGCATTTCACCTGCTGCACAATATCCAAGAATGAAAGACCCAAAAGTATATAGGTTTGGCTTTAACCCCTTCTCAGTCATTTTAACAAGATAATCATTAGCTTGTTCCATTTTTTGGGCCTTGGAGAGGCCTCTTATAACAGTATTATAACAGAATACATCAGGAGGAACTCTGTTTTTCTCCATTTCTTTCAAAATTCTAATTGATTCTTCGTATTTACCTTCAAGGACA
This sequence comes from Erythroxylum reticulatum, assembly GCA_025504915.1. Taxonomy (NCBI): domain Eukaryota; kingdom Viridiplantae; phylum Streptophyta; class Magnoliopsida; order Malpighiales; family Erythroxylaceae; genus Erythroxylum; species Erythroxylum reticulatum. Next base: position 31,452,266 of record JANSVA010000007.1, on the reverse strand, counting down.
TGACCTTTGATAAGAGTAGTATAAATTACTGCATTTGGTTTCAGACCGCCAGAGATCATCTCCTTAAACATATAATTTGCCCGTTCAAGATCTTGACAATGGCAGAGGGCATTAATTAACACACCATACGTGAACACATTGGGCTCCAGGTTCCTCTTCTTCATTTCAAGTAGTTGCTGATAAGCCATCATCATATTTAACTCCTTACAGTAGCCCTCAATCAAAAGATTATATGTCTGAGTATCAGGTTTTAAGCCCATCTCAGTCATTTCGGCAACAAGGCCTTCTGCCTTCTCCATCTTACAAATCTTACATAGTCTATTAACAAATAAATTATAAGTGAAATTACTCAACTTATTTCCACGAGCAACCATTTCGTCCTTAACCTGAAAAGCTTCTTTTACACAGTTCTGTTTCAGAAGTCCATCAATCAAAGCAGCAGATGTAGCTTCATCAGGTCTTAATCCCATTGCATATATATCATCCAACAACAATTTTGCCTCTTTCAATCTCTTGTGTTTGCAAAGTCCATCAATCAGTATAGTGTGAGTATATTTATCTGGAACCAAACCCTTCTCTACCATGTAATTCTTCAGCTTAATAGCTTCCTGAATATCCCCAACTCTACAAAATCCACAAATTACCACATTATAAGTAACCAAATTAGGACTACAGCCTTTCTCTTCCATTTCAAAGAGCATGCGTTCACCTTCCTTAACATTACCTGCTCTGCAATGTGCATTGATCAAAGTAGTATAAGTATATACATCAGGTACCACTTCAGCCTCCAACATACCATTGTACACTTGCCAAAACAACTCCATCCTATGACAGTTCAACAAGTCCTTCAACAATGTATTGCAACAAACTAAATCAACCACAAAGCTATTACTTTTGGCAGCTAAGAACACACCAGCAGCTTCATTCAATAAACGTCTTTTCTTATAAACATCAATCAATATCTCAAAAACCACTACACCGCTCCCATTAAACTCTCTATAACACTTAACAACTGAATCCAGAATTTCCGCATGAGGTCTCCGGGTCTCAACCATGTTATCTAAAACGGCATGCGCATGATTGAAATGTTGAGAATTGCACAGAGTTATAGCAAGTAATGAGAACGAATCGAGAATATAAGGAACGCCCTTTCGATATTGAGCCCAGTTGAAGAAGCCCAACAGGCGTTGAGGCTCAATTACCTGGTTTCGCTTGAGAACGGAGTGAACCACATCAGGGTCTAAACTCTTCGATACCGGTGAGCATTGCAAGAGATATTGCCAATTGGAGCGCTTAAGAATCGCTGTGATTTCCTCGACAGTCTCGTCTTTATGCGTAGCGGAGCAGAAAGATTCGAACTTTACATGGCCGAATCTCTTTCTAGGATTTATACATGAACTCCGCTTCTTAAAGAATTGAATGTTTCGATGGTAGCTTCGGACCATCCTCATCGGAGAGCAGTCACAAAGGAGAAGAAACACAAAGTGAAGGAAACAATCTTCACTATATATTTTCACAGGGACTACTTCGTGTTTTTAAACGACAATTTTTTACTGTCGTTTTAACATTGGGCTCTGAAAAGAAAAGGAGTCAACATATGGCCCAATGGGCTTCACTAATCCGGTTAGAACGGATTTAAAACAGGTCAGGTCTGAACCACGTGTTAAGGGCATCAGACCTGACCCGATTGAAAGGTAAATCCGTAAAAATCAAAAGCTAGTTCTTAAGAGTCGTCGCCGCCACTTTCAACAGTTTTATGAGGAAGAGAAAAAAGGTTTCAGACAGGCGTGCAGTTGAATTAAGGTAGCCATCCTTGTGGAAATACGATAAGATGGTGGGTGCAACTACATTTTTCGGCAAACCAGGCATTACGTATATACCAGCACTTGCTGGTTTTATCACAGCACAAGGGAGGCAATCGGAGGACGACCAAAATGGTTTTGTGTTCC